>JANHGN010019936.1:0-11304 GCA_024605025.1 Megaceryle maxima
TGTTGAGCCTGGAGCAAAGGAGGCTCAGGGGAGACCTTCTGGCTCTTGACAGCTCCTGACAGGAGGTTGGAGCCAGGGGGGTTGGGCTCTGCTCCCAAGGACCAAGCGACAGGACAAGAGGAACTGGTGTCAAGTCACGTTATGGTTCCAGTCACCGTGTGATGAGCTGCGCTCAGGCCTCAGCCCGGGCGGTCCCGGGGTGGTGCTGGGCTGGCCCCGCCTCGCCGGTAGCGCCTCCCCCGACGGCGAGTGGCGCTAATGAGCGACGGCGCTAATTGCCTTTCCCGCTAATTGCCGGTGCCGCGGGGGCGGGGCGCTGGGGCGGGGCCCGCTCCCGCCGGCGGGGCCGCTCTGTATAACCCGTCTCCCGGCAACGGCGGGCACGTCACTTCCTGGGGAGCCGCCGCGAGGCGCCGGCGAGCGCGCGGCCAGGTGGAGTGGCCCGAGCGGCGCCGGCCGGGGCAGCGGCGGGGTCCGGTCGGGTCCCGTCCCGTCCGGTCCTGCTCCGGTGCGAGCCCGGCGCGATGAGCGCGGAGCTGGACGGCGTGTCCGTGCACTCCTCCTCCTCCTCGTCGGGCTCGCTGGGCTCGGCGGCGGGGCCGGCGCCGCGGCCGCTGTCGGCCAATGTGCGGCGGCTGCACCAGGCGCTGACGGCGCTGCTGAGCGAGGCGGAGCGGGAGCGCTTCATCCTCTGCCTCAATGCCTACCACGGCCGCCGCAACGTCTGCGACCTGGTGCGCTCCCTCCGCGCTCTCCTCGACGGGCCTCGCCGCCGGCAGCTCCTGCCGCTGCTCCGCCTCGTCCTACCGCGCTCCGACCAGCTCCTCTTCGACCAGTACACCGCCGAGGGGCCCTACCTGTTGCCGCCCGGACGGCCCCCGCTGGCCCCTGCCCCGCCGCCGGTGATCCCTGGCGAGCTGCGGCAGGTGACCCTGCGGCGGAGCAAGGCCCACGAGGGCCTGGGCTTCAGTATCCGCGGTGGGGCCGAGCACGGCGTCGGGATCTACGTGTCGCTGGTCGAACCGGGGTCGCTGGCCGAGCGGGAGGGGCTGCGCGTCGGCGACCAGATCCTGGGTGTCAACGGCAAGTCCTTGGATAGGGTGACCCACGCCGAGGCTGTCAAGGTAAGCCGGCTCCGGACCGGGCTCCGGTTGCCGTGGCCCCCCGTCCCGCTCTGCCCCGTTCCGCCGCCTCCCTCCAGTCCAGGGCTCAGCTTCGTCCCCGCCCTGCGCCCCGTCCCGCTTTTTCCTTCTGGAGCTGGCGGGTGAGCGTCTCTCCCTGGCTGCCTCTTATTCCCGGCTATTGTCGCCGTGCGCCCCGTCCAGCATCACCCCCTCCGGCTGCTGCTGCTGCTCCGTCCCGCTGCAGCCGGTGGGATGGGAGCCCCAGGGTCCCTCCTCTCTGGGGCGCGGCGATGGAAACCCGCAGCCTTTTCGCGGAACGGCTCCGGATTTGCGTCGTGCCGGGGAGATCGGGCTCGTCCCGCCGGTGTACGGGTACCGGCAGTGCGGGAAGCCGAGACGGGAAGTTTACGGCGACGGTAGCGCTGCCCGCTGCTAGTGCCGGCGGTACCGAGCTGCCGGGGCTCAGCCCGGCATCGGCTGCAGCTCTGGGCACGGCAGGTTCGTCCCTTCGGAGCCAGGCTATACTGGCTTTTATTTATTATTTTTTCTTAAACTTCTCACAATGTCGCGATGCTGCCGGTGTCTTCCCGCCCGTCTGGGAGGCTCGTGGAGGTTGGGAATCTGCTTGAGACGGCATAAACTGCAGCCTGTGGCTGCTGGACCATTATTTTCTCCTCCCCAATGTGGGGAAACTGAGGCAGGAAGAAGCAGAATAACTTTCCCCCCGTACGGGTGCACAGTGCCCAAAGCAGGAGCAGATCACCTCCGAGCGAGTCAGGAGGGGAGGGAGAACAGTTACACAACCCGAGTGCCCGCGGCTCTTCCCGCAGCGCCTTTCCATGTACCCCGGGGACCTGTTGTGGTACTTGACAGCAGGGATGCTATCGGTAACGGCTTTCCTATGAGGCTAGATGGGGGAGCTCCGTAACCAGTGAGATTTTGACCTGTAGCTCAGTGTTTTGAGGCAAAGCCCATGTTTGAGCGACCCAGACCATTCAGAGAGATGATATTGTGGCTGGTGGGCTCAGCTCAGAGCGTTCCGTGGTACAGCAGCGCTGGGCATAAATCTACTGAGCTGGAGAATTGCCTTTTAGGGCAGCAATTTGTAGGCAGCGGGTGGAGAACTGGGATCCGGGGTGACAAGACTGCTACCCAGCTATTTTTGGTTTAATTCTTCCATAATAAGCCAAAACGCCTCTGTTCGCAGCTCGCTTCATGGGGTGCATTCCTCCAGCAGTGCATTAATCTTGCATGGCTTTGAACAGCATCTTCACAGCCAACCTGTGTGTTGCCTGCCCTGTCTTTAAACCTGTGCCCCAGGCAAGGGCATGTCTTCCAGGCTGGAAGTGAGTTCCTGGGAATCTTGAGACCAGAGAAGAGATTTGTAGGACTTCATTTGGTTTTGTTGCTATTGAAAGGCAGGCTAACAGCAGTGTGAGGTTTTGGAATTTAGTCTGCAATCTTGTGCCCTGAATTAAAAAAAAAAAAATAAAAAATTCTGAACCAAAAACCTGTATATTGACTGTGGTGTTGGGATGGGTAGAAACCAGGTGCCAGGAATGCTCTGGTCTGTTAAATGATTTCATCTCTACTTCAGCCCACTCTGCTGGCTAATTCACATCTCCTTCTGTTTGTTCTCTAATGTACGTGATGTCTTTTAGACTCTATTAATATTGAGTGAAACTAAGTGCTTCCTTCACAGAAATAATTCCTGTAGGACGCAGTTTGCCAGGGGGTTGTTCTGTGACAATTGCTGTATTTTGTTCGTGGGATTCTGATAGGAAAGAGAATTGTCTGCTGGGGAGCTGAACTTCTTTAAACACCCCTTTCATCACGCGCTCGGCTGTGCCAGCAACTTCTAGAGCTCCTGCACTCGTGTTGCATCTGGGAAGGCTTTATGACCTGTGTAGTGGTTGTAGAAAGTCACAGAGTGATTTACAGTACAGCTGTTATAGTTTCTTGGGGGCCTTTAAAATTAAGCAAGTGCTAATTTGTCCTTGTGTGCTGCGTTTGGGATGGAGGGGGGGAAATGAAGAGCAGGTGGTGTTCAGCGATGCTGAAGGGCAGCTGTCGGAGGATTTCCCTATGGTTAGGAATCAAATACCTCTGCCTAGTGTTTTGGACATCGTGCAGGGTGTCAGAGCTGCAGGGACAAGAGGTGGTGATGTACAGGGTGACTTGACCCTGCAGTCTCTGCTTCCCCTTGAAACCTGGGTTCTTGGGCTCGGTCTCGATGTGTTAAAAGCTTTGCCAAGGCCGCTGGCTGTGGTCTGGGCTCCTCGAGCAGAGCAAACCTTGCTATGTCCTGACGTCCTTGCTGGTGTCTGTTGGAAGGGAGAGAGAAATGTTGGGTAAACAGGCTTGTGCCAGAGCTGGGTTTGGTGCTGGAATGCGGGTGTACCCTGCGCTCAGGATCGAACAGAAAGAGGAAAATGTGAGCAGAGAGAGGCTTTCTTAGCACAACCTTGACTGCGTAGCTCCATCTCCCAAATGCTGTCTGCCTGCTTTAGAGGAGTAGATGTGGTGAATTGCCTCTGTCAGAAGCTGTCTGATGGAAGCACAGATCCTGCTTCTGTGTGGAGAGATGGTCTCGCTCTCCATCTGCCTGAGAAGGAGCACGTTCCCGAGCTGCACTTCCATCTTGCCTGTCCTGCAGCAAGGAACTGTCTGTCTAGGGCAGCGTTGTTATTCGTAATATGCGGAGCATGTTGTTGTGAGAGTTGTCAGAGCTCGTTCTTGAGGACGTAAGACGATTGCAGAGATCAGGCAGGCTGATCCACCGCTGGCCTCCTCCCAGGCACATCGCGCTCTCCAGGCTGAGCATGACAAACTTACCAACCCACAAAGCAACTTTCTGTCTGTCAGGGTGCTCTGAGATGCCCAGCTGGGAATACAGGCAGGGAGGCAGCTGTGCAGATGGAGTAGGGAATTAATCTGTAGTCTTTACTTGTTGGTGCAGTCTTGTAAGAGCATTCACACAGCAGGTACAGCACTCCTTGTACAAGTCACGATAGCTCGGTTGCCTTTTTGTGTCTGTCTGGCTGTGCAGCAGTACCCCAGCCATTTCCAGCACTCCTCTCTGGCAGCAGAGAGGCACTGGCTGTGGGACAGGAGCATTTTCTGTCTTCTGCCTTCTATTTCCAGGCATCATTCAGAGCTGTTTTGTACCTGAAGTGGAATCATGGGCACCCAGTGAAAACTGCCACAACAATAGGCACAGCCAACAAAAGTAATGTGCCACGTGTTGTCCCAGCTGAAAGCTGACTGGTGGCCTGTGACCAGTGTGACGGGGTCTGTAGGTATTTTAGTGTAAATTAGATAAAAACTGGAAATTCTGACTTAAATGACAAGATTACCTAAGCACTGCAAATCAATTCACTTAATGACCACCTTCTTAACCTTTATGTGAGTAGTGGAGCTTTATGCCTTGTCTGCGTCGTGCTGGCTGTTTCATCCAAATCAAAATTAAATTACTCCGTTACAATTACAGCTCTATCATTCCAGTGTTCAGGAGTGCACTTTAGAGAAAGATCACCGTAATTTGAATTATGGGGTAAGTGAGGAAGTTTCTATCATATTTTTAGAGCTCGTTTGGCTTTTATCAGCCTTGCTGTATAGTACAGGGTTGATGCTGTAGCTGCTGTGCTGACAGTTTCTGTTGATAAGCTGTAGTATTTTGTCCAGGGGAGGGTAAAATCGAGGCGTTTGTGGGTTTAGACCATGAAAATGCTACCCAGGGAGCTATTTCTCATTTTCTCTGAGGTTTGCATTAAACATACACTCTCTCTTCCCCACCCCTTACTGTTGTTTTGCAGTGGGTTTTTATGTCCTTAAAACCACTTAGGAAGGGGATAAGAAGAGAAAGTGTCTCTGGATCATTCCTGATTGAGGATGTGGCTTAATGAGCTGCACCAGCCTCTGTAGAGCTGCATTGCCTCCACTGTTTGCCTTGTGATGTCTTTCTGTTCATGTGACAGCCGGGCAAATCCAGAAGGGTTTGGTTAAAATCATCAAAACTAGACTCATTTGTATGCGTCTGTCTCAGGGACTACAGTTCTCAAGTCTTGGTGCAAATCTGTAGTAGCTTTGCTGAAGTCAATGGACTCGCATGGAATTTATTCTGAAGGATCTGGAGTAGTTTGTGTCCACTGTCCTGGGATCTCCAGAATGGCTTTAGAGAGAAGCTGCAGGTTTTGCTGCAGGCATGGTGGGGCCAGGGGAAGGCTGGCGATGAGATGGGTCTGTCAGTGCCACGGCAAAGGTCTCCACAAGGCAGCCTGGGTCTCTGCCAGCTCTCCTCCTGCTGCTGCAGCCTGGCCTGGGAAGGTTCACGTGCGACCGAGGGGATCGATGGCAGCGCTGGCCAGCATGGGCTCTCTGCTCAGGCAGAGGATTTCAGTCCTTCCAAAGCAGCCTCTCCTCCTCCTGCTCTGACAGTATCAAGTGGGCATTTAAAAATAATTAAAGGAGATTTAAAATTGGTTTTATGTTCTGTTCATTAGAACTTTGATGAATGCAAACAGAGTGATCTCCTCAGAGACCCTAATATTTCATATGAGGTAGGAAGGGCTCCAGCTGCTTGTGCCTGTGGTATTGCTGAGAAATGATGGCACAGACACCCAGCCCTGAGCCTTGGAAGCAGATTTAGAGCAATTTTAGTTTCCAGGCAGCTTACAAGAAAGCAAATTTCATTTTGTTGTTTCTTGTGATGCCCAATTAATTGATTATCATTATATTAGCCTGCTTATTTGCTGCAGTCAGTAATCACCACAGTGCTGGACAGGCGTGGGAACAGCTTGTAGGAACAAATGCAGCTTGGTTTCTTTGGTTTTTAACCCTTCCGAGTACTTGGAGTTGTGGACAGACCACCACACAGAGTCATGGTTGAGATGATTGAGGAGTGAAAGCAATACATCGATCCCCTGATTCTGTAAAGGTACAAGGCTTGTTCCTTGACATGCCTGCTTGCTTCGCTCTGTGTCTCTGTATTTTTAGAAGTCACTGACTGATCCAGAGTCTAGAAACCTCTCCCCTTCCCAAAGGATCTCAGGTAGCTGGAGCATGGAAAAGGAGGATGTGACTAGCATCCACCCTGATGGTTAGAGCTGCAACCTCTGGGTCTGCTTGGAAATAAAAAAAAAAAAAAACCCACACATAAAAAAACCTCCCAAGAACTGCATGCAAAAAAAAAAAAAAGATCACCTACAGCTTAAAAGGCAGGTGCTGCTCAATGCTACAGCCGCTGCTCTGTCCTGCAAGCAGCTCCCATCTTAACTTGTGTAGCCAACTGAGCTCGGAGGGACAGGGTGGAAAGTGCAAAGCCACCAGGATATCCCCCTAGGAAAAAGGGGGAGGGGAAAAAGGTCTCTCTTGAACTTGGAGGCATCCTCATTTTAAATGCATTTTAATGCATCTTAAAGAGAGGGGCTGGGGGCAGTGACAGAGCCTGGATCTGGCAAGTGCTGCTCTTGGTTTCAGAGGCAGATCTGATGACAGGGAAGGCTCGAATGCTGGCCTTTGCCTCGTACTGGGGGCCCACTGGTGGGGCTTGGTGATGTCCCACTGTCACCGTGACAGCATCAGGGCTGCCCAAATTGATACCCCGTGAACTTGCAGGTAGAATGAGCACCTGTGGGAACGCAGCTTTAGGTGTTGTGCTGGAGTTAGGAGCAGGTTATATTTGCTGCTCTGCCACTGATTTCCCTCAGTGGGCAAGTTATTTAGTCATCTGTTTCCCTTCATTACACCAGCAAATCACAATCAGCCCTAATGAAATCAAATGACATTATACTGATGGGAAGGATTAGAATGAGATCCTTAATCTCATCTCTCCTCCTAATGATAGTATTTGGCATCAGCATTGGCTTGTTCATCAGGGTTCGTATTGTCAGGGCATCCTTGAGCTCTTGGAGCATAAATGTTATTTAGTGTGATCCCCGTAAATAAACAGTTTTGCCTCAGTAGAGAAATTGATAAGATAACCCGAAGGATAAGAGCCTGTCTTTCCTTCCAGTGCCTATTAGAAGAAAACAAAAGTGTTAGAGTGCAGCATGGCTGGCGAGTTAAAATATCTTTTACTCGGTTCCTCTGTCTTCGGGGAAGACGATGGATTTTCCTGACACCTTCCTCAATGCCACGTCTGCTCAGAGAATTATTCAGCTCTAAATCCCCTCACCTAAACTGACAGTGCATCTGCTAAAAATGATTTGGCTTAAGTTTTTTTTGACTGGATTCTCTCTGAATTCTCCTTGTCACCAACCACTAAGAGCTTAGTAAATCCAGGTGAAGCAGAGCCCTGGGCAGCCTGGAGAACTCTGCCCCTGCCAGCTTCTTGCTGCTGGACTCTGAGACTGCAGCTGAGCCTCTCGGGGTGGGATGTGCTGGCAGGGAGGGCTGGAAGGGATCTGCTTTGTGCAGGCACGGACTGGGTGTCCCTGGGGCTTAGGCAAGTGTCTTGCTCACCTCCCCACCCTTGTCAAGGCTTTCCAAGTTAGCTTTTCTACCAACTCACTCACGGGGTGTAGACAATATGGGCTTGCTGGTGGCTCTCACGATTTTTTTCAGCACTGTGTTTGATGTGGAATGGTCAGAGAAGACAATGGGGAGTGCTTTGAGCTAGATTCCCCTCACCCCAGAAAGCACCTGAACAGCTTTCCAGGCTCACATTGAAATAAAGCTTTGGGGAGTTTTCTGATGGCTTTCAAGCTTTGCCCTGGACTTGTCTGAGGGATACACTGGACAGTGACCAGCTCTGGGGGGGAGGTGACAGAGCTGTTGTCCTGAGGCAGGGAGGGGGGGTGTCAGCCCTTGGAGGGGTTAGGGAGAAGGTGAGACCTTTCCAGGTGAAAGGGATGTGGGCTTCTTGATGCCTTGGGCCTAAATGTGTGCCATCATTATCACTATGCATCAATTTGCATGTATTTGCATAAATGGCAGGACTTCAAAGCCAAACTGCTGTCACCTTTGCCTTGGGAGAGGGGGAGAGGTTGGACTGTGCCTCCTGCAGTTCCCATTTGTCTTCCCATCAGGGAGGCTGTTTCTCCTTCTCCATCCCCTGTGCTGTTGCCCACTGCTCCCCTCCCTGTCTCCTCTCTCCCGGTGCTCCATCTGCAGTGCCTCCAGTTCCCTCACCCCTCCCATTGGCTGTTTCTCTCTCTGCCTGACTCTGTCTCCTTTTTCTTGTACCAGGTTTCTCCATTCCTTCCCGACCCGGCCCCGCGTCCACCCCGCGCAGGGACGAGACGTTCGTGTGTGTCAGTGCAGACGAGTCTCCAGGTTCCTCTCACTGAAGCAGTTCCCTGGTCTTTGTCAGGCGAGATGGGGAGGGGAATACACTTGATCCAGAGCATCTTATTTGCAGCTACTGGCTACAGTCTCTCCCTGTGCATTTGTGTGACATCTGGTTAACTTGGCCTTAACCAAGGTGTGGAGTGACAGGCTCATATTTGTCCTGCCCGTAGAGCTTCCCTGGAGCAAGTTTCTGGGGGAAGGCAGGGAATGATGGAATGGTTTGGATTGAAAGGGACCTTTCGAGCTCATCCAGTCCAACCCCCCTGCAGGGAGCAGGGCCATCTGCAACTAGAGCAGGGTGCTCAGAGCCCTGGCCAACCTCCCCTGCAATGGTGCCAGGGATGGGGCAGCCACCACCTCTCTGGGCAGCCTGGGCCAGGCTCTCAACACCCTCAGTGTCAGCAATCCCTTCCTTCTCTCATATCTAAATCTCTCCTCTGCCTGTGTCTTCTACTCTTTCTTTTTACTGGCAATGAAACCATTTAGCTGATGTGGCTCCATCAATCTGCCCAGGAAAGACCTTGCAGTCCTGCCCTGCACCCCCCTCCCTTCCTCCCTCTGCAGCACACCCATGGGACCCTCATCGTTCCCACTGGCACTGGGATAATTTTGCTCAGTTTGAGCCCTCAAGCATAAAACTACCTGAGTCAGAAACACCCCAAGACAGTGCAGGGAATGGGGGGTTAGACCAACTTGTACCAATCGTTCCCTGTGTGCTGCTGGAGAAGGCTCTAAAATCTCCCTCTGCCTCCCTCCTGTGGTGTGTCTGCATTTCTTTCCCCTTTGCAGTTTTGCTTTTTCACATCTGTGCCTTACTTTTTTTTGGGGTGGACTCAGCAGAGAACTCCGTGGTTCTTCATCGATCGATTGCCCCGCACTGACCTTTGCCGCTCACAAACGGCGCGAGCCCTCGGATGCCCATTAACCAAGCAAGCCCAGAAGCCAAACCTCTCCGGCGAGTCTGTTCTTGCCGGAAGAAAGCAGCTCGAGTCCGTAGCGAGGAGGAGGATGGCTCGGGGTTAATGCTGCTTGTATCAAACTGCGATCTGCCCACTAACGGGATGAATTGAGAGAGATTGCTCATTTCATTAGCGGCGAAGGTAAGTGAGTGGGCTGGATCCGTATGAGAGGCAGATTTTATTCAGGCTGCTAGAAGAATGCTGGTGATTAATTGCCGTTGGTTTCTGACATCTGTCTTCCTGCTGGGGGAATTTTGGAAGGTCTAGAAGATGCTTTTACACAGCTGCCAACCTTTGGGCACTCTCGAGAAGTGGAAAGATCAAGGGGAAAGTTCTGAAGGTGAGAGAGGGAAGTCTCCAGGAATGAGAGATGTGCTGGGCAGCAATGGCCTGGCCAGGGTGGGGTTTGGGAAGGGTGGCAGCTCTGACTTCAGCCTAGGAAAGCACGTGCTGCAGTGTGGGTTGGTTTGGGTTTGTTGGGTTTTTGTTTTGTTTGTTTTTTAGAAGGTAATAACTGTGGGTATGTGAGATTTGTCTTTACCTTTTTGACTTTAAGCAATCTACTTCACTCTCAAAGGACTTGATAGATAATTAGTCAGGGGATCAGTGGCCTTATGGAATCAATCTGCCCTTCTCTCTGGCTCTTGCTTCTTCTAATAACATTTCTAGACAAGTAGTGACCATTTCACTGATAACTGTTTTTGGCACTGATCCCCAGATTCAACTAAATTATTTCCTTGAGCCTGTCTTGGCCACGAGAACACATGGCTGGTCACAGTTAACCTGTTGTCCACCAGGACTCCCAGGTCCTTCTTAGCAGAGCTGCTTCCCAGCAGGTCACCCCTCACCTGTACTGGGGCAGGGGGTTATTCCTCCCCAGGGACAGGACTCTGCAGTTGTCCTTGCTGGACTTCATGAGGTTCCCCACCACCCAGCTCTCCAGCCTTCCAGGTCTTGCTGAATGGCAGCAGCCTTCTGGTCTATCGGCCACTCCTCCCAGTTTTGTGTCATCAGCAAACCTGCTGAGGGTCCACTGTGTGATGAAGCTGCAGTCTGCGCTGAGTCTGCAGAGGGGATTGAGGAGGTGGAATTGTTTAATGGTCCACTGCAAATGGCTTAGGTTCTGTCTGTCAACACACCGTCCCAAAGAGCTTGCAGGATGAATTGTGGTGGTATCTCTGCAGTCACTGGCACAAGCCAACTTGCTTGTCGTTGAGGAAGAAGTTCTCTCTTGCAGGATTTCCATCCAGAGCCTTCTCTCCATGAGCCCCATGCTTTTTATGTTAGATGAGACCTCTGCCCTGAAAAGCTTTTCCTTTTGTTCGAGGGAGTTGGGGTGACCTGCTTCATGGGAAGCGTATTGTTAGTGTGGGCAGGTGCTGGTCCTCATGCTTGCTGTCCTTGCTTTCTAAGTAGGGCTGACAGCAGAATCGAGGTCAGCAGCCTCGTGCCAACTTGCTGGCTCTGTCCCACCTCCCTGGGACTGGGGACAGGAGAAGTGCTAATTGTTGGAGCAGAGCACAGGGGTGAACAGCCAGAAGGTTTACAAGGGAGCTGGCTCAGGTGAGCTACAGTGACTGTTGTGCTTTCTGATGTCCTGACATTGGCCACCTCCTCTCCCTGTGAACAGCTTTGGTGCTGCATCCTTGGCTTGAAAAGCTTCTGTTCTGCCTGAGGTGTTGAGTTGCTTGTTTGTGATGCGATTGCCATCATCCTCCAGCACTGGTGTGTCCCCAGGGTCCTGCAGAGACACCACTGCCTCTCCAGTTCAGCCCATTAGCAATAAATATTGTCAGGACCAAGATGGTATTAAACTATTCTTCTAGCCCAGCAGCCAGTGTCACCCTGGGCTGTACCCCAGCAGCGTGGGCAGCAGGGGAGGGGGGGATCCTGCCCCTCTGCTCCCAGAGCTCTGGGGAGACCCCCCTGCA
>JANHGN010019937.1:0-24882 GCA_024605025.1 Megaceryle maxima
AGCTCCCTTCAGGTACTGGAAGGTGGCTATTAGGTCTCCCCGGAGCCTTCTCTTCTCCAGGCTGAACAATCCCAGCTTCCTCAGCCTGTCCTCGTAGGAGAGGTGTTCCAGCCCCCTGATCATCCTTGTGGCCCTCCTCTGGACCTTCTCCATCAGGTCCATGTCCTTCCTGTGCTGAGGGCTCCAGAATATTCCTGTCATCAAAGAAACTGTGGCTTCCTGTTTTACTGGGAAATGGTTCCCATGGGATTGCTGCATAAAACATAAACCACTAAACATAAACCCAGAAGATGGTACATGCCACGTATCATGCCAGCTCGTGGAAACATGGTGAGATCCATCCAAGGAAGCTTTGAAGAAGTCTGTGACAAGCACAGGGATACATGAGCATGTGACACCATCTTCAGCCTTTGTGACCAGTAAGCAAAGCTGCCAAGTGGATTTAGTGCCCTTAGGCTTATGTCCAGAAGACAAATGAAGTTACCAGAAATTCAGCATGCTTTAGTCACGGGAAAACAGAAGGTTACTGACCCTGCAGCATTAAACAGCATACCAGGGCTAACTACCATAGTCTTAATCACATTCTTTCAGAGCTCTGAAAATTAAAACCAGAAAACAATCTTCTCTCCAATGTAGTTTTTCTCCTTCTCCCCTTATAGTTATCACTCTCTAAAAGGGGTTTAGTTGCTATGTTATCTTGTAACCTTATTCTTGATTTGCACACCTGTTACACAGTAGTTAAATTTAGAAAGGTGGTAAAAGGTATTATTTTAAGTCTTTTCATCAAATACTTGTTTCTCAACCTCTGCATTGAATATCTTCACTGCAACATTTTTTTAGCTTCTTCTTAGAGCCTTTCCTGCATGTCAACCTCCATTTGAGTGATTTCCCTTCATAGGGCCCAACTTTCAGCAGGATCCTTTGTTCTTCAAACTAAACCAGAGGGAAACTGAAGGAATAGCTACCTTGTTAAAAGACTGGATTCTGCCAAAATTCAGGTGGCCTTCCTTAGGCAAAACAACACAGCTTGGTTACAATTGAAGAACATCCAACTTAAATTCCTAGTCATTTAAACACAGGTTTAAAAAAAGCAGCACATAAGTCACCTGATCATAGCAGATATATAAAAATCAGATCACTACAGTAAATGAATCAATACTTAACAGAAGGTGCCATTAAGAAAATATTTATGACAGGAACACTGCTCCCAGAAGCAACAGAAAGACACTGGGATTTTAAATACTACAGCTGAGATTTCTTAAAATCTCTAATCATGCTACTCAATGAAACCTAATAAGAAATTAAGACTTTGCCTAACTGCTAGCAACAATATTCAGTGCATATAAAACATTTTGCATCTGCTACTAATTAGAAAGTAAAATTTGAAGAAATACTTGAGAAAGATCATACCCTACACATTATCATACTAACAAGGAGAGGAAGAGCTGAATGTGCTCACAAAAGACAGTGAATTTGTCTGAGAGCACATGTAATAGAAGCAGTTGATAATATTGCCAAGTTTGCTAAAAGGCAACAGACACAGAAGGTTGTTCAGAATTTAGAGGCAGCAGGAAAAAGTGCAAGAAGCTCCCCTGAGCACAGAACAGTACATCACGTATTCTCTGACCTCCTGGAGAATGTGCAACATGGGGCAGCCTATTACGTGAATTTTGAGAGTGTTTCATTAGCGATGAACAAAATGAATTTTCAGGTTGTGGAAACCAACAGAACTTGTGTGAAAGATCTCCATTTCCTGTAACAACTTCACATCCAGAGTGCTGAACAAAGCAAGTGGTCTATTTGAGGATAAGGAATATATGGTAGTGTCATACATACAAGGTACCATTAGGAATAGGATCAGACATGGGAAGCCTGAAAGGTGAATGACGCTGTTCTGCCAAGGGGAAAGGGGATAACACAAACAGCTGCTCTTGCTGCACCATCCATTTGGTCACGGTCCACTCTTCCCTTGTCAAGATAGCAAGTGTACACTAGAGTAAAAATCCTCAGAAACAACTGAACAGCTTGAGATCAGGGTAGCTAGCAAAGATTTTAAGTAAGTAGGGAAGCCCACTGTTGCTAACTTCAGCTATAAACTGGCAACACTAAGGATGCAAATGAAATGAATAGCCAGTCCGAGCTGGATAGGAAGAGGCTAATGGAAGAGAGAAGCACAGATGGATATTGGACCATGAGAAAACAAGTATTCTCTTACACTGATCCTTCATTTCAGGGAATAGGGCTCACCAGGGGAAGAAAAGGATCACCCCTACAATTCTGGGGATGTGATTTCAGGCCCATAGGTACCTAGGTGTGTAGTAACACCAAATAAATGTGTTAATTGGTCTGCTATATGCAGAAGTAGTTTACCATTACACAAGGTCTATATAGGTAGAAAAGAGCAGAATGGAAATCTAGAAGCAGAACTTACGTTGTTAACATAGGATCTGAAAAATCACAACCTCTGCTGCACCGTAATCTGAAACAATGAGAGCAGAAGAGGTTCAGAGCACGGCTCAAGAAATGGTGCAAAAGAATACAAATATTTTTTAGGACCTGGTAAAATTTCTGAAACAAAATCCTTTATAGGAAGAATGGGCATGAGCTAAATCAAGTTACTGATACTTGAATGTTAAATTCAAATAAAAGCTTCTGAAAAAAAAGGATATTTTTATTGGTTGCCTGCTAAGTCCAAGACACCAGTAATATATATTTTTACTCACATATTTGAAAATGCACCTTTCATAACCTTATCAAAACATTACTTAATCTTTCTAAACTACTTTGCAGTAGGTCTAGTCCAGTTACAAGAAGATATTATTATGTTCATGTGAGTACAACTACGGATTTTTTTTTAAACACTCCCTCAACACTTCAGCCTTCAGTCATGTTTTTTCCTCAGTCAATTATACTCCTGCCCAGTAAACAGACTGATCTCAAATTTTTAAGATGATAAAGCCCTAGTAAAGCCTACAGCATGTACATAGACATCAATTCATAATTGTTACCTGCTCTTTTACATTCCTACCCTCCCCAATTTCCCTACTCAGTTCTAAAGCAACCCCCTTTTTAAGACTCTTAATGCTTTCTCCTCCAGCAAGACATATCACACCATAGCTTTTTAGATCATATAGTTTAGCTATACCTATAAAATTACTTGACTGCTTTTTAAAGCAAAAAGAGAACAAAGCTGATGTTTTACCTGTTATTTCTCAATATATATAAGCAGTAACTTTTGCAGTCACTTCAAATACTTAAATTAAACCAAAACTTTTCTCATTAAGGCCTCAATATACTACCTGCTTCCCACAAAACAACATCTCCTAGAAAAGACCTCACATAAAGCGCCCCCCCCAACTTAGTCTATGACTCAGACCAACATTTTTGCAACAGTCTCTACCCTCCCTAAGCCTCCAGCAACTTTCCTAGGCCCTCCTGTAAGGGCAGCTACCTCTTTCACTTCTAGAACAGGAACCACTAAAGACATCTTAAAACAAACAAACAAAACACAACCCACCAACCAACCAACAAAAAAAAAAAACAAAACAAAAAACAAAGCAAAACAAACAAAAACAAAACAAACCAACCAACCAAAAAAACAAAAAAAAAAAACCACAAAAAAAAACCCCCACACAACCAACTAACACCCCCCTGTTCTGACAGGCGCAAAAATCCCGCCCTCAAGAGGCCGATGTCCCCGCGCACGCGCGGCACCGCCCACACGAGAAACTATTTCCGGTCCCCGCCAGGTGCTTCCTGGTTGTTCCGCGGGCGGTGGTGGGGCGGGTGCTGTGGGGCGCTCCCACCTCTGGAGGGTGGAGGTCACCGCCCGCCCTCCTGCCTCCCTCTCCGTGCTGTTCTGCGCCGCCCCGGATCTGCTTGTGACTGCTGCTGGCTCTTCTGGTGGTGAGCGGGTCTGGGTGGGGCAGGGCAGGGCAGGGCAGGGCAGGGTAGGGTAGGGTAGGGTCGCGTTAGCTGGTGGGGTGAGGCCGGGCTCTGCCGCTGGTTGCGCGAGGTGCCCCTGGACTGGGAGTGGGGGGAGGTCACGGGGCCTGGGGCGAGAAGGGGCTGCCCTGTCCGGGAGGGGTCCGGCGGTGTAGAGTCACCAATCCTCCAAAAAAGTACTTCCAGCAGAAAAATCTGCTGCCGTTATGTTGTTGTTTGTGGTTCGCCTCTCTTGGAGAGCATTACCGTGCTTTCTTGTTTAAATTGTTAAAGCTTTATGGAGCCGCCCTAAAGCTGCGGCATCTCTTTTTGGTGGCCAGTTTTTCTGTCCTCCTGGAGGAAACGGTGTTCATTTTTCTGGCACCTGTGGGGTAGAGTTTCCTCTGCAAAGGTGAGTTTGGCTTGTCATGGGTCTACTCTCTAGGGAGAGGAAGAAGTGTAGTCAGCACAAGGCTGTGTTTGATTTCCTTCCTTATTCAGAGGGGTGAAGGGATGTTGCTCTGTTAAGTGCTACTGTAGTTTAAACTGTATTTCTTCTAAAGCATACTCTGAGTAGAGTGGGCTAGTGATGTTTTGGTGTATAGTTGGTCTTGGGTTTCTGACAGCTGTGTTGATTTCTGGCTAATGCTAAGCAGACTCAGACCTGGGAAGAAAAGAGCAATAGGTTGCAAAGAGGTAAAGAGCCTCAGTCTTGCTGATAATTACCTGAGTTTAAACAGAACCTCATCGAAAAATGAGTTTCACTTAAATGCAGGAGATGGTTGTGTGCTTTTAACAGCCAAGCTTGTTTTCTAGATACTCATCTTAATGACTTAGTTGTACTTTAAGTCAGAGCTTATAAAGAGTGACTGCTTTCTGTTTAAAGTTATGTTGAAATGAAAAAAAGTGACCTTGAAGGTACTCTTTCCTCTGATCTGTAAAGATTTAAAGTATCTATAATATTTTTAACACTTTTTTTTTTCCAGGTTAATAAATTTACTGAAGCATTGTTACAGAGCTAGAATGGGAGCAAAAGGAGCTTTAATTGTTTACTTTCAACTTTTCATTTTGACTGTAGAATTATGGGGTTATTCTGGGCCTTGTTTTTGAAATGTGAAGCAGGAGCTCATCTCAGTGTTTGTTTAATTATTTGATTTTTATTTTAAGCAGAGTAATTCCTCTTCTCAAACAGTAACAACTAATTAACAGACTGAGTTTCAAAGTGGGTTGTTCTCACTTTGTTTTAGCTTTTTCCTACAAGTTACTTTAGTCTATGAACTTTAATAAATATTTTTATTGTAATATATCACTAGGATTCTGTAGTTTTTCTTTTGATTATCCAACAGTCCAACTTGACCTAGGACTTCAAGAGTGCAATATGCTTATGTACCTGAAATATCCTTTATCCCTGTACATCATTGGTATCAAAGGTCATTTTTATCTCTTCTGTAATTTAAGAGTTTTGCAACTATTCCTTTGGTGCTTATTTTTAAAACTTTGACATTTTCTCCAGGTTCAAGTTTGTTTTATCATACAAGTTCCTCACTGCCATAATGAGGCTAGTAATTCTTGAAGATTATGATCAGGCTAGTGAATGGGCAGCAAAATACATCTGTAATCGTATTATCCAATTCAAGCCAAGTCAAGGAAGGTATTTCACGCTTGGTCTACCAACAGGCAAGTTTTATTCAAAGTCTATATAAATGACTAAACCTAGAACTATGTTGGTATCAGTGCTAACAGATATAGTATTTAAAAGAACACAACTATATTTTTTGTAATGCTGCAACGTATTTCAGTATAAATATGGGTTTGATTTGTGTCAAAAGTTGTAATAAAGCTTGAGAAGCTGAGAACTACTAAATGAGAAGTAACAGATTTTTTTTGTATTGAAAAGCATTGTAGCAAAATTTTACTATGAAGAGATTTAAATACACTGAAATGTTGTGTGGATAGATGGAACAGTAGAAAACCTTTATTTAACAGGGAGTACACCTTTGGGATGTTACAAAAAGCTGATAGAATATCACAAGAATGGAGATCTCTCTTTCAAATATGTAAAGACTTTCAACATGGATGAATATGTAGGTAAGATGTGCTAATTATTTGAGAACATGCTGTACTGATAATTTTTTTATTATTAAAGCTGTTAAATACTTAAATACTAAATACTTAAAGCCTAAGGTCATTCTGCTGTGTTTGTACTCCTGTGTTAGGCTTCCATCTGTGAGGTCATCTTAAGCATTTTTCTCTATTCCTTTATTATTATTTGCAAAAAGTGCAAAGAATAAACAGGTGGGTCCTGGGCTAAATTCAGTACTTCACAATGCATCTGTAGAAAGTATGTCATCACAGAATATTGTGACTGCATTTCTTCTGAAGACCTTCACACTCTTTGTGATAAGATACGTGTGAAGGGAATGTAAATCAATTTACCTTGTGCATGCCAACAGGGAACCTTTCTTCTTGATGTAATTTCAAATACTGCTTTATCAGACTTAGTTTTGCCTTGCATGCCCTATGCTGAGTACATATAGACTAGAATGAAGGCTGCTTGCTTAAATCTTGTAATATGTTAATTTCACTCTAAATGATTTCAGGCCTTCCCCGAAATCATCCAGAAAGCTATCATTCCTATATGTGGAATAACTTCTTTAAACATATTGACATAGATCCAAATAATGCTCATATCCTTGATGGGAATGCTCCAGACTTAGAGGCGGAATGCGATGCATTTGAAAAGAAAATTGAAGAAGCAGGGGGGATTGATCTGTTTGTTGGAGGTATGAGGAAGTGCCCTATGGTTAATTATGGTTCAAAAACAAGTACTCTGACTCTTTAATCGTTATTTGTACAACTTGTTTAACCCACTTTTTTCAATTATGGTATAAGAAAGTTCTGTGACTAACAAAGAATCAGTGTAAAACTGAATGGTTGGTGTCCAAGTTTTTAATAACTTAATTTCAAGTAAGTTTTGAGTGCTTTTTATTGCAAATGGGGAACCAAAACGAAAGCATGAGTCCTAAACTTTTTTTATTCATTTACAATGTTTGAGGAAATTTGTTGACTCACAGGTCTGGAATGATTTACTTTCTTTAACTTTGAAAAGGCATTGGTCCAGATGGCCACATTGCATTCAATGAACCCGGATCAAGTTTGTCTTCAAGAACAAGATTAAAGACTTTAGCAATGGACACCATTTTGGCAAATGCTAAATACTTTGATGGAGACTTATCTAAAGTACCAACTATGGCGCTAACAGTTGGTGTGGGTACAGTGATGGATGCTAGAGAAGTAAGAACTCATTTAGTTCTAGTTGCATGTGTCTGTTTTCTATACTAGTTGGTATTGATGCTGGGATTGAAAGTAATGAGATGTTTGTTTTGCAGGTGATGATTCTTATAACAGGTGCACACAAGGCTTTTGCATTGTACAAAGCAATTGAAGAAGGAGTCAATCATATGTGGACAGTTTCTGCTTTCCAGCAACACCCTCGTACTATCTTTGTGTGTGATGAAGATGCTACTTTAGAACTAAGAGTTAAAACAGTGAAGTACTTTAAAGGTGAGCACTGAATCAGAGTATACACATATTAAAAAGCAAACCTAGATTTTACATTATGTTAAGTCTTGAGCCTTCCAGCACTTTACAGTAGCTATTGTATAATGTTCTATATTTAAAATACTAAATGTTAACTTATTTCTTGTGAATGCAAAAGTGCTAGGAAGTGTAACTTGTTCCTTACATTCCTGACAAATCTACTTGGGAAAAATATTTCCTTTCCTTCCAATTTGAAATGACAGTTTAGTAATCTTCAGCTGACTTGCTATGTGCTGTAATGTGCTGTTTAGTGAATTTGAAGTGTGTGATACAGACTTGGAATCCACCTGAGGATGCTTTTCATACAGTGCAATTAGCATAACAATCTGTACTGACTTAGAATACATTGCACCCTTTTGCTGTGCTTTTTGTATTCGTAGTAGGTATATTGAGGCAAACTTAGAGCAAGTTGGAGTTTTTGATAGTCGTTGAGATTTCCTGGTTATGAATTCTGTTTCACTGAGACTGTAGAAGCTGAGAGGTAGTTTTCTTCTAACTATATTAGCACAGCAAATGCAATTGTGTGAATCGATCATCTTTCTCACTAGCATGGATAGCTATAGTACTTGAGGCATATGAGATCAAGATTGTAATTTATGAAATTAGTTTTTAGAACATTGTATCACCAGTGTTCATGTATGTATTAGATTACAATTCTGGCATTAATGTGATTTTCATCTTGCCATCACTTGTGGCCAGTTTTAATTTTGGATTTTTTTCAGTATACTGTCCTCTCATATCTGTTGGGGGGGCAGGGGGGGGTTGGGGTGTGAGTTGTTAGTCTTTAGCTGTATTACACTGCTAGATCATGCTTCTAGTTCTTTTCAAAGATAAGATTCCTTTAATTACTTGGATAAATTTTAAACTTTATCCTGTATTTCATATAAAAGCTTTGCTTGGGAAACATATAAACCTACCATAGAATTACTAGGTATGAATGACACTGAACATTGCTTTAAAAACATCAAGGGCTACAGTATATGAATGTGTGCTATTGTCACACTGTATTTAATTACCCTGTAATACAGAGCAATAGAATTCTTAAAGATTGTTTACTTAATTTTGCCTTCTCAAATCAGTAAGACTTTGCCCTTTTAAGATGGAGAAATCAGTGTGGGTCAAATTTGTAATTATTTTTGAATCTTGATCTTCAGGTTAGATGTCTTAGGAAACTAGGTAGTTCTTAATACTGCTAATTAGAGTAGCTATTTACTACAGTTTTTCACTGTTTAAAAAAAATCTCCAGGCACTATATGAAACTTCAAATTCTTTTGATGATTAAGTACCACACTGGCTGGTAACTCTTATTCCCCTTCACTTTTTTCTAATGTTCCAAAAACCTATTAGAGGCTAAAATTAAGTGTACTTAAATGTCCTTATTGGAAAAGGGAGTGGCAAATTTCTTGTGGAATGAAGCAGAAAATGAACTTTGAATTTACTAATTGGTCTGCAGATAAGTCAATTCAGGATAGTTTTTTCCAAACTTGTGCATGCTTTTCTTAAAATTGCATGTAGAAATCTGTTTATTCAAAGCATACTTGAATATACAGCGAGACTTCACTTTGAAATAATTGTTTTGGTATCTATCAAGGAAGTACTCTGCTGCATACCTTTGAAAAACCCTTTTCTCTATAACTGGTTTTCCTGAAAACAGGATTTCACTTAGAGGATTTAAATATCCTTCATTAAATATGGCAGAGGCAATACTTTGTAAGCATTTTTTGTGCCTCTAGGAAGCGGGTAATTATCTCCTTTTTGTTTCCCTTTT
This sequence comes from Megaceryle maxima, assembly GCA_024605025.1. Lineage (NCBI taxonomy): Eukaryota > Metazoa > Chordata > Aves > Coraciiformes > Cerylidae > Megaceryle > Megaceryle maxima. Next base: position 9,293 of record JANHGN010019937.1, read on the forward strand.
TTAGATGAGAAAAACACTGGTAGGAAGTGAAATGCTTTAAAGTTCAAAACATGGTTCTAGTTAGTGTGTGCAGCTGTTACTTGTTCAGTACACATGGCTTTTGTATCAAATATATACTTAATATTTTCTCACAAACGAAAAAATACTAGACTTGATCTTTCCCATGTACATCAACTCAATAGCCTTCCTTCATGAAACCTAAGAAACTGTTTCCTTCAGTTACATTGCCATCTAAGTTTGGGCTTTTTACACAAATAGCTGAAGCTACTTTCTTACTACTAGAGATAAAATGAGCTGGGTTCCTGAGTTGGTTCTAGGTGCATTGGCTGTTTAGCACAGCTGAATGTGTCACTAAGTGGCGAAGGAAATAATAATATCTGCATTTTATATTAATCACACACTGATTATAAACAGGTGCTGCATAAAATGCCTTTTCTTGTGGTCGCCTATAGTAATGACCACAGATTGTATAGTTACTGAAACTTCATGTTGCTGCACTGACACTAAGTTTGCCACCAGATGCATCATGTAGCAAAGGTATTAGAATATTCTTTGCCATAGATGATCTCAAAAATCTGCATTACTGTTAAGACTTTTCAGTGGTTTTTAAGAACATTTCTCTACTTTTAATGTTGTGTATTACTTAAGTATGTCATTTTTCAAAGTTAAACTTTAGTTTGGTGCTAAAATGGACTTTTACTTTGCAGATTGTGAACACTGATCAGTTACTGCTATTAGTCCTTAAACTGAACTGAGGTTAAAAACATAACAGTGACTGAATGTCCTACATACCTAGATGTAGGTAACATTTTTACTGTTACATAACTTAGTAAATGTAACAAAGTAAAGAAAGCAGCACCTTTTTATTTTCTTTACCACTTCCAAAATTAAAATACCTGAATGGTGGGGGAAATAATCCCCGCATCACAGCTATGGATGAATTGTATATGACAAAAGCCTGCCTAGAATAGAAAACAGTTGAACTACTGACCTTCTGAATCTGCATTAACAGTCTAGATAGTTTAGTTTTGTCTGTCTAGGACTGCAAGTATGCTGTTAATAACAAAGGCAGTACTATCACAGTACTAGAAGATTGCAATTCAAGCTATAAAATTACCATTATGTGTACAGCTGATTTTTATGACAAATTGTAGTATGTGGGAATTTTGCTGTCAGATTTTAATACAAAAGTAAAATGGGTGGATCTTCTGTATTCAATTTATTTGGAAGTGTTCCTGATCTAATTTTTAATGCGTCTGTTATCAGAGAACTGTCTCAGCCCTGCTCATTTTGTACTGAAGATGGCAATAGTATTCTAGTGACACAGATATACATATGCCATCTTTAATTTCTGATTTTAAACTACTTTAGCCATTGTTATCTTTACTGAAATATTTAAGTATGTATAATTTTGGGAGCAAACTCCAAATAAAAATGTGGATAGAAGGACATGTTGAAAAAGTATAACTAATGTAAAGCTGGCATTGTTGCTTTCCCCTCAAGGTTTAATGCATGTGCACAATAAGCTTGTGGACCCACTGTACAGTATGAAAGAAAACTAAAGAAGAATTGAAGAGGAACTCCATGTGGGTCAACAGCAGCAGTTTTAGGTAGCAGATGAGTTCACTGCTATGCAATATGCTGAAAACTGTTTAAAGTGGGGAATCCTAGGTACTGTATTTTTTAAAAGGTCCAATATCTGTACATTCACATTCCATCTGTTTGCTGTGTTGTGCATTTTGCTTTAACATTTGGAGCTCTGGTTTTGGTTGGTACATAACTAAATGGAACAGATCAAACCTGTGGGAGACTGCATGTTATGTAGAGGGGGAAGCAGAGCACTTATTCTAGCACAGCAATGTAAAAAAATCTGCCTTGTGTTAGATGTTTCTCTCCAGGAATTTATAGGTTTTGGCTTGATTAGTAACTACATTTTGCATTTGTGTCCCTAGGCAGAATGGTTTTGGCCTTTGTGTCAATACTATGGACTTGTAATGGTTGTATGATTTCTACTATGACATGTTCTGTTTACATGTATCTAATGTACACTGAGCTTTTGCACTTGGTTGCCTTAAATTTATCTTGAACAGTTTCTGAGCATCTCAAGTCCTGCTGTACAATTCAGGCAAATGAAAATACAAAAATAGTGCCTAAAAATGCACCCAATTCTTGGAATTTAGAACTTATTCCACAGAAAAATATTAAACTTCTGCCATAGAACATTCTCCTTTCATATATTTCAAATTACTTTAGGATTTTTATATTTTTGGTAATTGAGCTTTATATGTAAGGAAGAAATCTAAATGTTCCTTTGTGGAGGTACCTGTTTATTTGTACCACTGATGTTAGTATTAAATGCCTGAAAAGAAGTTAATTTACAGGAACATAATGTATGCAAGTTTAATATATGATCATTTAAAGTCAAGTTTTAATCACTTTGCAATAGTTACCTCTCATTGTATCATTATAAATGTTGAGCTGTTACAAGGAATGTTATTTCCTACTTTGAATATAAGTAAAACTTAAATATAGATCTAATTTCAAAATTGCTTTGTTTCTAATATAAATTCTGACATGAATAAATACTTAAGGGTTTCATGGAGAGTTTAGGAATCTGTGCCTTCACCCTAATGTCTAAGCTAAGAGTTTACTGATTTAGGGTTTTTTTTTTGGGGGGGGAGGGGGGAGCATGCCCTTGTGTAAAATAGTCACCAGGAGAAAGTGGAGCAAAGTGTAACTTCAACAATTTCACCTAGATAACAGCAGGTAGCCTTTATTACAAATCACATTGCCTCCCTGGAGATAGAGTAGAATCCCCATGGCTGGAGGTTTTTTAAGATGCAGTGGTGCCAGGTAATCCCTTCTAGGTTTACTGTACCCAGAAAGGGTTGGATGAGAGGGGCTTTCAATGTCACTTCAAACCTGACCTGTTCTATGATTCTGTGAAATTACAAAAGGATGGAAAAGTCTGTTTAGAGCAGTGTAGGAAGCCAGGCCTAGTCTTTAATTTCTTAAGAGATTGAACAAGCACAAATTTGAAACAGGCTTTCAAGTTTAAGACTACTTTTGTACTTGCATTTTTCAAGTATAATGTAACATTGAGGGGCAATGTTTAAAAGATTGTGCTTTGGCAGAATGCACATGTAGCATGAGTCACAAAATCATTTATGCATTTGGCTAATAGTCTTCAGTCATTCTCCAGTTGGTTTCTGAAACTTTTTTGAAATTATAAATTCTATAGAGTGTAAACTCTAGGTGCTGTAACTTCATGACTTTTCTATAGTACACTGTTTATCATTTCAGTCCTTAAGATAGTTCTAATTTCTTTCTCACAAAAATACCCTTTCCTTAATGACAGTGCCTTCCAAACCTGCCAACTATTACAAATAAGTCAGCCTTGTGAAGTACATGGTTTTACCTTTTACTCGGTAGCCTCTTGTTAAAAATCTAAATGGCAAAGCAAACATTTTCATGTTCAGTAAGTCTGAACTTAATGGTTCTGGGTAAATGAGTAAACTTTTTTAGAACTTGAATTTCTTTAGATACTAGCATACCTAGGCTGAAACTTCCAAGTTTCAAGTAAATGGTATGCTTACATTTTTAGTGTCATAAGTTTTTCCTGTTGATGATGCTGGGAAATCACATTTCCTGACAACAGCAACTTTAGAAAAGCAGGAAGTTGCCTGGTAAGTTTGAACTGTTGCCAATTTTTTACTTAAACAACCCTCCATCTCTCTGTAGGTAGCTTTCAATTACTTTTATAAACTGTTCCCCACACTGTTCCTGTTCTCTCAGACTTGCACTGCAAAAAGAGTTATTTGTGCTAAATTTAAAGTGTTAACTGTGTAAACCTAATGAAATACAATGAGAACTTTTAGATTCGGTCAGGTCAAATTAAATAACTTTAATTTCATTATAAATGTACAGATACTTATAGATTAAGTACACAGTCCTTTCAATTTATATAATAAAATATTCAGTTTACACCATTTAGTCAAATGTTCCCACTCAGTGATGAATTTATTATACATTAGCACACTGATACTGTCTACAAAAAAAAGGCTGATTATTCTCTTATGCCACTGATCCCTATTTGTCAGTTTGTCTCTTCAAAACACGTATAAAGGCATCTCTTGGTACTTCCACATTGCCAATTTTTCTCATCAACTTCTTCCCTTCTGCCTGCCTCTTTAAAAGCTTCATTCTTCTTGTAATGTCTCCACCATACTATGAAAAGGAAACATTTTAGTAAGCTTAAATGCAACTACAACACATTTTGGAAACACTAAATTCAAGGACTTAAAAAATAGTTGAAAAGCTAGTTATGGCACAGGATTTTATACTCTAGTAGTCTTTTGTTATAATTCTTTAGTTAAAAGGAACAAGTAACTAAGCATGGTCACTTGCAGTATTGAGGGTTGAATTCAGTTACCTAACTATATAGATTCACCTAAGCCTGCCACAGGAGACAGGCTATTCAGATCCCCTAGGAACAGCAGCTGGATGCCAGCTCAGCTACAGCAGGGCATCTTAACTAGCACTAGATGAATAAACTGAACCTTTTACAGCACTGAACAAGCCATATATGCCTAGCACAATTTTGTAATAGGTGTGAGAAAAGGACATGTTTCATTTCCAACATGTTTGCTGTATATAAGAGGCATCACACTTTTCCTAGACCTTCCTCAAGACTTGTTCATAGACAACTGTGCATATTTATCATGATGCATCACTGAAAACCCCAAGAAAAATTCTAATCACAAGTCTGTAAAGGAGGACTTACAGTTTCTTAAAGCACCTGAAAACAATTTAGAAAATGTGAAGTTATACATGTGTGTACACACATTTGCTATATATCCACTAGTAGAAAATGGTGAGGAGCCAGGAGTGAACAGACACTGCTGAGTTCACACCCAGTGTCTAATTTTGAAAAACCTATTACTCTTTCTGATCCACTCTTGCTGCAACTAGGTTACATGAGTTGAATTTTAAAACAACAGCTTAAAGTTATCTGTTAGTATTTCATGGACACTTAAGAGCACAAGCAAAGTCTGTCTGTTGGGTTTCTAGAAAAAGATAGGCCTATCATGTTAACTGGAAACTTAGGTTTACATAATATAACAAACATTAAAACAATGAAAAAAGAAACCTACGCATTTTGCCACAACATTTTTTCTGTATGCTTTCAGCCTGTAAAATAAAACAACAAATAACTTTAACACATTAGAACATCTTTCTGTGAAGTTAAATACTGAACTATCAAAATGCTTAAGCACTGTTTTTCTGCTAGTTTTGTAAGATGATTTGGAATCACAGTATTTCCAAAGTTTGTACACAGAACACAAATTTCTAAATAGAAGACTTAATTCACACTTCTCAATTCTAGAAATATTCCTTGTGGTGTACAATATGTACATGAGAGTTAAAATCTTGCCCTTTGAGGATTTCTGCTGTGATTCAGTGTTACCTATGTGTGTACATAGATATGTACATGCCACTTCTTACAGCACTTATGCTTGGATCCCTACCTTTTACTATTACCACAATTTAAATACTGTTTTAAACAGCAAGAGTAAAACTGTGTCAAGAAACACACCACCAAGCAAATAGTTTGCTCTGAAAGAAATGAGTGCTGCTAAGGAATAGTTGTGTAAGCAGCTTGCAACATACTTCCTTGGGAGCAGCACAGTTCCATTCTTTTTTTGCTGATTCTTACAGAGATTAAACTATACCAAAACTAGCTAATTTTTTTCAGTAGTAAGAAACTTTCACTGCCAAAGAGGAAGTGAATACATGGGTGTTCCAAGTTATATTCTACCCCCTAAATGCAATGCTGACCACAAGCAATTTAAAATAAAAATGCATTTTTTTTAAAATCAAAATTATACAAAGTCCTTAGTCATAGTTACAGTTCAAATGTTTGTGGGTTTTTCTAAGAGGTCCAGTAGCATATGCTGGAAAAAAACAACTTTACAGTAAAATCACAGGATGGTTTGAGTTGGAAGGGACCTTTCAAGGTCATCTAGTCCAACCCCACAAAGCACTGTATGTATAAAACTAATTAGTTAAGACATTAAAAGACCATATTTTAAAATTGGGGGGGGGGGGAGAAACAAAGATTAAAAAAAAATTTTTAAAAAGGAAGGAAAACAGAGGGGCTTCACTTACGTTTCTCTTGCAATGATTTTCTTGCCAATAGCAGCCTGGATGGCTATTTCAAACAGCTGTCTAGGTATAGCATCTTTTAAACGTTCACACAGATATTTACCAGCAGCGTACGCCTTATCGCTGAAAAAAAACCAAAAAGTCATCACTGTTTTCAGAAAGAGTAATACAACTCCCAATATCTAGCCATATCTCAAACAGTTTGTTTTCTTGCTCACCACAAGATAGATGTAAACCTGTTAGAACAGGTCCAGAGGAGGGCCACAAAAATGATCAGAGGGCTGGAACACTTCTCCTATGAAGAAAGGCTGAGAGAGTTGTGGTTGTTCAGCCTGGAGAAAAGAAGGATCTGGGGAGGCCTTACTGGGGCCTTTCAGTACTTAAAGGGTGCTAAAAAGAAAGATGGGGACAGACTTTTTAGCAGGGCCTTTTGTAGCAGGACAGGAGGTAATGGTTTTAAACTGAACTGAAGGAAGGTAGGTTTAGACTAGATATAAGGAAGAAATTTTTTTAGTGTGGGTGGTGAAACTGGAAGAGATTGTCCAGAGAGGTGGTAGATGCCCCATCCCTGGAAGGATTTGAGGTCGGGTTGGACAAGGTTCTGAGCAACCCAATCTAGTTAAAGATGTCCCCGCTCACTGCAGGAGGGTTGGACTAGATAACTTTTAAAGGTCTCTTCCAACCCAAAACATTCTGTGATTCCATAATAAAAGTATTTTAGTAGAGGTTTTCCTCTTTTTAACTCAAAAGCTGATCAGATAATTTTACATCTAATGAGTGATCTCATCATACCACCTGTTTCATACAAACAGGTGATAAGACTGTGTAACAGAAGGTCTTCAAGTAAACATAAAATAAATGTGAACACCCTGGTTATCCATCACACTGAATCCATCCTGAATACCATCACACCTTCAAATGCAATTTTAAACTAGAAGGTCAAGGAAAATTTTCATTGATTGTAGGCTCAAAAGGTCAAAAGATATATTTTACAGAAATACCAGTAATAATTACAGAAATATTTTTAAATCATCTGGTTTTATGTAATGTGAAAAAAACCTAAAACATTTTAATGTACTCTTGTCATCTGCTGATAAAAATTATCCAATTATATTCAACATTGGAAACTTATGATTCTCTTCTCTCTAAAAGCATCCATATTTGGTGAATGTCTTTAACATACAGCTGAAAATAGTTTTGCACACTTTCATGTAGTAGCAGTGTAACTCCTTGCTACCTGTATAAGCAAAGTTTAAGCATGAAGTATTTAAGTGATGTTCATTAAGCATTACAACTTTAGTGTATCTAGATTAATTAGGACAAATAATAATGGCTAGCTTAATACTGAACATACAGCAATCACAGTAATTATTTTAAAAAATAATTCAGCATAGTACCTTTTATATAGACAGATGTGGTCTGTTTACAGTGAAAGGACTCTAAATAACTGATGCAGGAGCAGAAGGAATGCTGACTACAAGTTAAAAAATACTGTTTGTAATTTAAAGCTAAAAGAAAGGCTGTCATTAGTTTTAGTTAGCAAAGCAGTTCAGGGGAGCAAGGTAAACTGATCAAGAAACATGTTAAAGCAAGAACTAAGTTTTGCAAGGTTGGCCACTGCATTTTACATCTTTTTTAAATTAAGAGATGCAGGGAGACATTGTGTATTTATGAAAGACACATTAAGTATCAAATGCATATGAGAGATTTATTACGGGGCTGGAGTGGAATCTTTCTGAACAAAGTAAGGGTTTCATTTTCCTATGTCAACTTTCCGAAGTTAAGGAATTCCAAGGATTTCAGGATTGCAGTTATGTAAAACATACGAAAATACAACAATCTTTAACTACTTCAAGTTAGTATTTTATGAAGGACAAAAAAAAAATTCTAACAAAACCATGAAAAATTTGATCTCAGGATTACTTGAAAGGGATACTGAAGTTACAGAGGGAAACCTTATAAAGAGTTTGTGAGAAGAAAGCAAGGGGAGAGGCTGGGAACATGAATACATTCTCACCAGCAAACTAGTAATTCCTGAAAAGCATATGGAAACCAAATCATTTTAGCAAAAAAGATTCTGATGTAATTACATCCAGTAAATATTTACTTTCTCCTGGTATTCTGTCTGCAGAAAAGATAACAACAAAATTCCACAGAACAGGAATTATTTAGAACATAAAATATATTTATTACTGAAAGAAAAAAAAAAAGTGCCATAAACAATTCATCTAGCATCTCCTAAACTGGTCTGTATTTAAATTTTTCCAGCTCTTTAAAATACCATCATTTTGCATTTTCTTCTCCCTGCCCTACATTATTAACACAAAAATATATCTCATGCTTAAATACTTCAATACCTCTCTTTTTCAAATCATCTCCAGAAGTGATGTGGTGAAATCCTCAATGCTCTTTTCATACATATTTGTCATATATTAGTGATACATGTATATGCTTTCATTGTAAATTAATAGGAAGTCTTATTTCTTCAGAAGAGAGAATTTGGTCAACTTACTTGTGTGTGATCGTTGACAGCTCTTCAACTGGATTTCCATTTAAAAGAATATCCATTTTGATAAGGTCTGCTGCCTGGTATCCTGCATCTTCATAATCAAAACTAAATGAAAGGAGTTTAAAAGTTGCATGATAATTTTGTAAAAATTATATTATGCAATCTTTATTCAAGGAATTTTCAGGTTTAGACACATTTCCTAATAAAACACTCAAACTTTTTATTAAAATAGGAGCACAGTCTTTAATCGTCTCTCAGTACATCTCCCTTATGCAAGACTAGACTAGAAATTTACTGCAGATAAATCTCATCTCCCAGGCAGCAGAAGGTATCATCCTGTCTTCCAGCTACCGAGCAAGGTAAATCAATCAAAAATCTACAATTCTTACTGCAATCAAGAGTTTATTCAAACACTTCTTTTCTACTAGCTTTAAGTTCCTTAAAACTCCAGGCAACAGAACAACACAAACCTACAACACAGCTTTGGAACAGTAAGCATCCTTGATGTCACAGAAATCAAACACTATCACTAGATTGTTTTCTTTGCATCCTGTCATTTATCAGACATTTTATATGGCCTCTCTTATCATTCTCTTTGACAAGTTTCCATTTCTAAACCATATTTCTCCTTTGGTAGGTACAGGCCTTGCTCTCTGTGTGTCAGAATGCCAATAGCACTTATCTGGTCAGATCTGGATATCAGAACAAAATTCTTTGGGAGTTTTTGAAAGTACTTCTATCTTAATTGGCTTAGATAAAGCATAGTTGCGTGGATACATTCACGTAAGCATTAAATGCACAAGAAACATAAGTGAGTCAATTATGAAATAAAAATCATTAAGACCATGCAACACTGTTTGCAATTGCACGTGAATCAAAGGAAACACAGCATAATTATGTTAATAAGATAGCTTCTTGAGAAACAGATTGAATTTTATCTGGCTGGGGAGCTAGGTCCTGAGACAAAATTTCAAATGTCTATTCCTCTGTTTCTTCTACCTCTCTTCCTTGCTTCATCTACTTTTGCTTATGCTCCTGCCTCAGATATACACAAACCTGGGCAAAACACACCTTACCTCTATAAAGCATAGTTAAGAAAACACTAAGTCAAACCAAATTCAGTCCTTCAATAAAATTCATTTTTATGCTTATAAAATGAGTAATATGAGTAGGTTCCTGTCAAAATGTGTCTTAATATCGCTACATATCAGGTTTGTAAGAGCTTCTAAGCCTCCTGTGGCATAAGCCCATCTGCCATGCAACATTTTCCCTTGCATTAAACCCACAAAGGCTCTTCGCAAACATCTGGGCATTGTACTAGTCTCTGATTTTATAGAACAGCAGACTGTTTTGTCTCAAAATACAGATTATTTACTTTATTCCAATAATGCAGTATGAAGAATCAGTATTTGGTTATTTGCCCTTTTCTATGTGGCCTGCCCTAGGTGATCCTGATCTGGCAGGGGGGTTGGACTCGATCTCCAGAGGTCCCTTACAACCCCTACCATTCTATGATTCTAAGAGACAATACAGCAAGAAATAAATTTTCAGTGATTCCTTTTACAGAAAATGCCCAGTCACTTCAGACAAGTAAGAATTATGTAGATCTTACTCATCTAGATGAGTAAATGCCTCTTTATATCACACTTGAAAAATACACGTCACCAAAGAAAATTATTATTAGATAACACTTATAGTTTTTTCCAGCTGTGTTTCCATCAATTTTCACAGTGAGTCTAATTCATAAAAGATTAAATAAGACTTGATTTGCAGCACCATCATGAAATAGTCTTTACTTGTGCCCTTCCATATCTTCTCAGATCTTTTTCTCTTCCCTGGCTCAGAGTCCAGGGTGGGGGGAAGGAAGAGAATACAAAGGAGGTAGTTACCTTGCATAACCAGAAGACAGAGACTTAAGAGCATCATAAAAATCCACCACAATTTCATTCAGTGGAAAGAGGTATTTTAGCATAACCCTCCGTTCATCAATGTACAACATATCCTTCTGGACTGCCCTACGATCCTAGACAAATAAAAATGGTTTCAGTTCCTCCTGACAGAAGTTTCCAGTTGCACAAGACTCATACTTCAAGACCCAAAGTAATTTTTTAATGGTAATCTACTAAAAAGTTCCAGAAAAAAACTGCTACACCATCATAAATTAAGTTGTTGTAACTTAACTGGACAAAATAATTCAACTGAATTATTTCAAAAAGCTGAATTTCTGAAATCTAAGCTTCATCACTAACTTTCACTATAAGGATTTTGTAGTTCAGACTTAATTGTACACATAAAAAGTTTAAATACTCTGGAAAGAAAAAAAAAAACAATCATTACTGTCAAAGATACTATTTAAGTACTAGTATTTTGTGTAGGATTTTCACTGTAAGTAATATATGAAGAACTTAAAAATGCAAATGACATACCCAAAACTATATACCAACCTGACACAAAGTAATTATTTTTCCAATATATTCATGAGGTGTTACAATAGTACCAAGAACAGTTGGCTCTAAATATTCAGACACTGAAGGTTTATCAGGAAAATGAGCAGGGTTGATAATAGTAATCTCTGCTTTACCATATTCCTGAAAACAAATAAAAGAGATGCTGTAATTTTAGAAATAAATAGACTGACTAGCAAGGAAACAAAGACAGCATTGAAAAAAAAAAAAAGTTTCAATTGCTTGGAAACATTTGTGAATTACACAACTCTAATTTATACCACGCACAATTTTAAAAGAGATTTCTGTATCACATACAAAGTCTCTGATCAAAATATCTGCATATCTTTAAATATTATTATATAGAAATGTTACAGGAAATACTTTCACCCAGAAATTTTTTTTCTTTAAAATTTTTATCCAGTGAGTTTTAAACAGAAGTTCTTAGAACTAGGACAACAACCTAGGGTTATCCATTGAAATAAAAAAGCTTTTCTGTTCATCTTTCCATCTCACTCACCTGTAGAACAAGGATATTCCTTCTCACTCCATCCTGATCCCATAAGGTATAAGGCTTAGCTTCAACAAAAGGATTGGGTTAGAAATCACTTAGGTAAACTGAACACACACAAATCCATGGACCCTAATGGGCTGTACCTATGAGTGCTGAGAGAGCTGGCTGATGCTGTTGCTCTACCACTCTCCATCATTTCTGAAAGATCACAGAGAACAGGTGAGGTGCCTGAGGACTGGAAGAAAGCCAATGTCACTCCAGTCTTCAAAATGGGGAAGAAGGAAGACCCTGGTAATTATAGACCAGTCAGCCTCACCTCCATCCCTGGAAAGGTAATGGAGCAGCTCATTCTGGAGATCATATCTCAGCACATGCAAGAAGGTTATCAAGAGTCACCAGCATATATTTACCAAAGGGAAGTCATGTCTGACTAATCTGATAACCTGCTATGATGGTGTGACTGAATGGGTAGATGCAGGGAGAGCAATGGATGTCATCTACCTTGATGTCAGCAAGGCTTTTGACACTGTCTCCCAAAACATCCTTGCGGGTAAGCTCAGGAAGTGCGGGTTAGAAGAGTGGGTACTGAGATGGGTTGAGAACTGGCTGAACAATAGAGCTCAGAGGGCTGTCCTAAGTGGTGCAGAGTCCAGACCTGTAACTAGTGGTGTTCCCCAGGGGTTGGTTCTGGGTCTAGTCTTATTCAACATCTTCATCAATAACCTGGATGAAAGGATAGAGTGCACCCTCAGTAAGTTTGCTGGTGATACTAAACCAGGAGTGGCCGATACACCAGAAGGCTATGCTGCCATCCAGTGAGATCTGGACAGACTGGAGAGCTGGGCAAAGGCAAACCTAATGAAGTTCAACAAGGATAAGTGTAGAGTCCCACACCTAGGGAGGAGCCACACCATGGACCAGTTAGGGGTAGACCTGATGGAAAGAAGCCCCATGGAGAGGGACCTTGGCATCCTGGTGGACAATAGGTTATCCATGGAACAGCAATGTGCCCTTGTGGCCAGGAAGGCCAGTGGTATCCTGCGGTACATAAAGAAGAGTGTGGCCAGCAGGCTGAGGGAGGCTCTCTTCCCCCTCTACTCTGCACTAGTGAGACCACATCTAGAGTACTGTGTCCAGTGCTGGTCTCACCAGTTCAAGAGAGACAGGGAAATACTAGAGATAGTCCAACAGTGAGCCACAAAGATGATTAAGGGCCTGGAACATCTCTCTCATGAGAAAAGGGGGGTTGGACTCTATGATCTCCAGAGGTCCCTTACAACCCCTACCATCTTATGATTATATGAAAAGGCTGAGAGCCCTGAGGCTGTTTAGCCTGGAAAAGAGAAGACTGAGGGGGGATCTTATGAATGTTTACAAATATCTGAAGGGTGGGTGTCAAGTAGAAGGGGCCAGTCTCTATCTAAAAGACCTGCTCCAAGTATTCTGCAATTTGGTGATGGGGACATTCTTCTCTAAACAGAGCCTTGGGTTCAGGGTCCTTTACAGGCTGAAGTGGTTTTAGAAATTTGATTCCTTTGCTGGGAACAGGGGCTGGAGTTACCCTTCTGAAGCAAGATTAAGAGGAAGGTCATGCTTCTTTTAATGTACATACAACCTCCCCCATGCACCAAAGCAAGTGATTATATCACTTCTAATGACAAGGCAGTGTTCTTGAACAATGACCCAACTTCAGCCCTCTTTGAGAACAGTGTTCCACATCAGCAATCTGGAATCACTTATGCACCAAAGGTGAGAACTAATTCACCCATAGCTGCTATATTGCCTAAGGAAGAAAACAAAACATCTGGAGAGAAAAAGGGTCTATGCCTTACACCTTGCAAGTACAGCAAACTTTCTTAAACAACCTGTTTGGAATTTACAGATTTTCTGTAGTGTTTAGAAGTACACATTGGATAATTATGAGCCAGCCTAGTTACAGCCTCCTTTCAGCAGTTGCTCATAAGTCTACCTCTCTCTCTCCAATTCAAGCACCATAAATTTTTTACACCCAAATCAATGAAGTTTGCACAGGCCTATTTCACTGTGATCAAAATCTCACTTGTCTTCACCAGCCCCTTCCAGTCTACAGTAGCATTACCAGCTATTCCTAAAAACTTTAATGTTTTCTAACTGGTAAAACCTTGAAGATGATTCCACCTGTTTTAAACTCAGTCCAGTCAGCATGTACTGAAAAGAATATTCCAAGAAATGTACCCTTTATTGCCATTTTCAAGGATAGGTATATGATGTTAAAAAAAAAAAAAATCTCACAAAAAAAACCCCACAAACAAACAAACGAAAAACCATACACAACAACAAAACAAACAAACAAACAAACAAACAAACAAAAACCACCAACAAACCACACACAACAAAACAACTAGGCCACAACAAACATTAACAAATATTTTACAGTTAAATCTTGGTGTTTCTCATGTTTACCATAAAACAAGTACTAGTCTACATTAAAAAAAGCCAAAAAACCCCAAACATGTAGATGTTTATTATAGGAAGCTTTTAAGCTGCTATTTACATAAAGCTGTAATAAATTTAACATACCTTTATCAACTTTGCTGAGGAAAGAATAGCTTTATATGGAACTGTAGGTGCAGTTAAAATAACAGACATGTTATATTCTTGCTCCAGACGTTGATTAAAAACTTCCATATGTAAAAGACCAAGGAAACCCAATCTGGGGAAAAAAAATATATCCTGTTGGTGAAAGTATCTATGTGTATATATCCCCTGGAATTTCACAGTGGGGTGGGTTTTTTTCAATCCTCCAGTATGTTTACATTGCTAGTCTGGCAATACCAGACACAGTGAACAATTTCCAAATAATGCTACAGTTGAGTATGAGTCTATGACAACAAGAACTATCTATCACAACAAATTGCATACCCTGCACAAATACAAGATGTAAGAAAATCAAATGCTTTTGATCTTATTAATTTGAATTAAAGAACATAATCTTGAATTAATTTTAATTCAACCTTCAGTTTTCTTACACTTAGGTTCGCAATTTACGAACCATTCTAGAAATGAAATTAGCATAAAAGCCTCACCTCCAGCCAGCTCCTAAGGCAAGGCTACTGTCACGATGAACAGTTACACTGGAGTCATTCAACGTAAGCCTTTCCAAAGCACTTTTGAGATTATTATATTCTGTTTGATCTATAGGATACATTCCTGTCAAAAACATATTAGATAGGATTGATGTGATAAAGCACTTAATCTAGAGTGGACTTAGCTTTAAAACATGGCTCTTACAGTTAGCACAGAATAAAGTCAGAAATAGCTTACTTTCTGTTCCAACTTTCACATTTTTTAAAAACAATATAAGGATTTCCCCTGCCCCCCCAAAAAAAATTAGTTCAGATGTATTAAGTTTTAGATTACTTCATAAACACAAATTAACCTTAACATAATGGTAGGGATACTGTACTCATACTTGACAGCTGTGGAAGATGCACAATTGAGTGTAACCACTGTTTTGCACAGCTGCAAGGTAAACATACAGCTTAAGCATAACTGAATAAGCAAATGAATGTCACTGAGATGTTCCTTCAAAGGTAAGAAGGAACAGTAAAAAAAAAAAACAACACAATATAGTGCCACCTCTAAGAAAGTTGCAAATGTTTACATATTTTTAAAAATTAACTAAAGCAGCTGCCTGTATAATTACTACCTGAAATAGAATCTACTGTATCACTTTTCACATGACCATGTGTTCAGAAAATGTTGATTGCTTACACATTCACTGACAAACCACCTCATCGCCATAAGACAGTTCAAGTGAATTTTATACATTCCTTCACAAGTCTGGTAAGTGATTTCCTGAATTTATTTATTTCTTAAGCCATCTTCCATAAAACAGCTCAGAATAACTATATAAGCTTAAAAATTCAAATATTTTACAGAATTGTTCTGAATTTTAGCTTTCACAGTCTACCATGTT
>JANHGN010019939.1:0-19172 GCA_024605025.1 Megaceryle maxima
CTCTGCAGGCTGAACCCCCCAGCTCTCCCAGCCTGGCCTCCCAGCAGAGGGGTTCCAGCCCTCCCAGCATTGCTGTGGCCCCTGCTCTTGCTGCCTGCCCAGACCATAAGCCACTTCTGCACCTCACCTGCCCCGCCCTCACCCCTCCTGCCCACTCAGCCCTCCCTGTGGTTCACCCCCCTGTGGGGGTGGCAGGATCTGACCCTCGGTGCCCTGCCCGTGCCTTACCCGAGAGCATGCGGCCCCGGCGAGAGGCCTCTGCAGCCAGCGCACACGAGATCTCTATCCTCTTCTCCTGCTCCTGTAGCTGGGTCTCGGGGTCCTGGGGGGTGTCCGCCTCCCCCTCGCCCAGGGGGATGACGTTCTGCAGGCTGCGCAGAGCACCCGCCATCAGAGCCCGCGGGGACGGCCGGGGAAGGGGCGCGGGCGGCTGGTGGGATGCGTCCCGCAGCCTCACCTGGATTTGGCAATGAGGGTCTTGATCCTTTCCACCTTCTTCTGCTTCTCCTTCATCTCCTCGGGGCTGAGCGGTGTATCGGGCTCCAGTTCAACGTACCGCTCTGGGATGAGGACTTTGTCCGGCGTGGAGAGCTGGGCACAGCGGCAAGGGCTGAGCTGAGCACCAGCACCAAGGACCCATCCCCGCTCCAGCACCCACCCGCCCCCAGCAGCCCCCTGCGCGAGGGCAGCCCCTGGCTGTGCCCGGATCCTGACCGACACAGGAGGATGGATCAAATGGATCGACCCCCCCTGCCCGGTGCAGGGTGCGGAGTGGGGGGTGCCCCGTGCCTGGCTCCCCCCGGCCAGCCCGTCCTCACCTCCTTGTTGATGTCCACGTCGTAGTGCTGCGGCTCCAGCTCCATCTTGCGCAGCCGGGCGATCTCCTCCTGGGGTGTCTCGTAGACCTTGCCGGGGTCATCGGAGCGCAAAGCTGCCTCCAGGTCCGAGATGTCCACCTCATGGATGCTGCGGTGCCGGCGCACCTGAAAGGGACCCCAGCCCTGCTGAGCCCCCACCTCAGGATGGCACTTTGTCCCCTGCCTCAGCACCCACCTCCTTCCCCAGCCCCATCTCCCCTCTGCTCAGTCAGGGACCTCAGGCAGCATCCAAAGCAAAGGCCAGGTTTGGGACTCACCACCTTGTAGGAGGTGGGTGTCTTTGTGCCAGGGGTCTCGGGCTGCTGGCTGCCCAGGAGCTGCAGGCTCCGCCGCTTCTCCTTCATCGAGCCGCTCTGGGTGCGCCTCATGCCGTCGATCTGCCCCTCCCCACTCATCTTCACCTTCGTCTCGTTGGCAAACACGGCGCTTTTTGGTCTTTCCTGGGGAGAGCCCAGCCCCATGGTCATGGACCCCTGTCTGCAGCAGGATCTGGTCCCATCCAGTGCCACAACCCTTTGCGTGGGGCCGCTCAGGCCACTCTTGGGGTGAGGGGAAGGTGCTGGACTAGCCCAGAGAGGTCTTGAGGAGGTGGATGCTGAGATGTGAAGCTTTACATGGATGGGCTCCCCTGTGCAATACCCCAGCCCTGTGGGCTGTGATACAGCCCCCCCTCCGCTAGCCCAGCTCCCAGCCCCACCACCCCAGACCCTCAACATGGGCTCAGGTTGTACAAGGGGAGGTTTAGGTTGGAGCTGAGGAACAGTTTCTTCCACCCCCTCCAGGGTTGTCCAGGGCTGTCCCAGGCTGCCCAGGGCAGGGGTGGAGTCCCTGTGATCCCTGGAGGGGTTTCCAAGCCCCCCGTGGAGCTGTGGTGCTGAGGGACAGGGGGCAGTGGTGCCCTGGCAGCACTGGGGGGGGGGGTTGGACTCCACGAGCTGAAAGGGCTCTGACAACCAGAACCATTCTGTGATTCTCTGACACAAGCCCTACCCGAGAGCTGAGCCCGTTGGCCATACTGCTGGTGCTCCTCCTTGGCACACCAGCTGCAGACACCACCTCCTCCTCTGCCGGAGACTTGGTCCTGGGGGGGACAATGCCCACTGCGGAGAAAGTCAAGATGCCAGAGTGAACCCCCCAAGGACAAGTTCCCAGCAAGAGGCTGGATGCCCCTGGCAGGCGCGGGGAGCCCACTGGAGGGGGACCTGCTGGTCCCGGTGCCGTACCCTTGTTGAGAGCCGCTTGCTTCTCTGCCTCCTGCTCCTGCCGACTCTGTGGGACCCCCTCGGCTGGGGTTCCGTGGGGGGCTGCTCGTTGCACCTCTTTCTTGCTCTGCTCAAAGCTCGGCTTGGGCTGTGGGAAGGAAGCAGGTCCCTGGTGAACCCCCACCCTGGCTGGGCACCCCGCTCTGCCCGGGGACAGACCCGCTGCTCTGCGCAGCCAGGGGGTGACACACAGCCGGCACACGCTGCTGAGAGCGGACAGACACACAGACACCAGCCAGGAGGTACCAGCACAGCCCAAACGTGCGGGGAGAGAGGCTGGCAGAGCTCTGCAGCTCCTGCCCCTGCTACACCCTGACCCATCGGGGCTGGGCACCAGTCACTGTCCCTGGAGAACAGGCTCCCATGGGGGAAAAGCTTCCTGCAGGTGGGAACAGTCCTGCCATGGCTGAGGTGGCAGCCGGGACCCCCAGGAGGGGGTCACCCTGTCTCTGTGCTGAGCTCCAGTAGGATCCTGTGCCCATGGGAGGGGGTCCCAAGGGTCAGAAGCCAGGACAGGCACCACGCAGCAGTGGACAGTGAGCAAAAGGCCATTTTTGGGATCCTTCCCCTCTTGCAGCCCCAGGCACCAGTGCTGGTGTGACGAAGGGGGAACAGCAACAGGCCAAGGGGCCCAGCACACCCCCCATAACCACCCTGTGCTCCGCACGGACACAGCGCGTCCCGACAGCCCTTAGACCCCGTGGGTCAGCACAAAATCACAACTGGGCTACCCCAGAGATGCTGGAGGTGCCACTTGTGCTTGCAGTGGGGTCCATAGCCCTTCCCAGCTCAGTGCCAGCCCTGGCATCCCGACCCCCCAGCTGCAGGGACACTTGTTCAACCCCAGCTCCTTCCCCCAGCCACGGCATTATCAGGAGTTCCCAAATTCAGGTTTGCCCTGTCTGGGCAGGAGTTAGGGGGGTGGGGGGGGTCGCACCCATGGGCAGAGGTTGCCAGTACCTCATGGTGGGGAGCGGTGCTGTGGAAGGACAGCGAGAGAGGACAGGGCAGAGGAAAGCAGAGGGGCTGATACCAGGGGCTGCAGCAGCTTTGGGGGCTGCCCAGGAGGAACCAATCCCTGCCTGAGGGAGCACAGTGGGTGCAGGGGACCTGGCAGGGACGGGAGGACCATGGTGAGGGTACCGGGGAGTCATTGCCCATTGCCCACTTCAGAGAGGGCAAACACCAGCCATATACTGCCGTCCTCTAGCCAAGTGCCACCTCCACGCTGTCCCTGTCCCAATTCCAGGGCAGTGGGTGGGCAGCCCCATCGCCTGCCTCATCCCAGCCCCTGCCAGCTGATGCCTCGGGGAGGAAGAGGAGGGGGCCGCTGCCGCAGGGCTGCTCTGAGAGGTGTCGGTACCTGTCCCCTCTTCGCCTCGCTGCCTTGCTGCCAGGAAGGGGAGGTGGGGTACGGCCAGAGCCGGCTCTCGCCGGGGAGCAGAGGAACGGCCGGAGGAGACTCCAGGGGTACGTAGGACTTGGGGAGGGGAGGTCGAGGCGGGCCTGGTTCCTGGGGTGGAGAGGAGCGCGAGGCGTAAGAGCAGAGACACTGAGAGCCGGGAAGGAAGAGAGAGTTAGAAAGAGATCCAGACAACGCACAGTGGAAGCGTCGAGCCAAGGAAAGGAGGAGGGACAGCAGCTGGCTGCTGCTCCCCAGGGCTCCGTGGTCTCTGTGTCCCCGTGCAGAGGGGGACAAAGCTTCCCACCTCCCACTGCCACACATCAGGGGCCAGGCAGGGCTCAGGAGCTGCCCAAGCAAGGGGGTCCCGAGCCCCTGAGCCAATGCCTCATCAGCATCACCCCTGCACAGCCAGGTGGGGTTGGAGGGTCCCCAAATTCCACCCTAACTGGCATGTGCAGGAAGGTGAGACCAGTGCTGCTGGACCCCGAGCAAGAGCAGCGAGAGGGGACTGGGGTGGCAGCAGGAGCTGGTCCTGAAGCCAAAAGCTGGAACACCCTGGCTCACTCACCTCACCGGGTCCTGGCTTGGTGGGTGAGCCCTGGGAGCCGGAGACGAGGGAGAAGGGGCTGAGGGGGCTGGTGAGGCTGGCTGAGCTCAGGGGGCTGGCAGGACTGTTGGAGCTGTACGTCCCTGAGGGGCCGATGGCCACTGCAGAGAAAAGCAGAAATAAGTGCATGGACCAAGGTCCCATCTCCCCGAGCGTGTGCTGCCGGCAGCACAGGCACCAGGGGTGCCCCAAGCCGTGGCACGCTGAGGTTTGCACTGTGCAAGGGCAGGGACGAACCCCGCTCACCTCTGTGCTTGGCAGTGTCTGTGCCACGGGACGGGTTGTTCTTCCTCAGCCCCTCCATCACATCCTGGATCCGCCAGATCTCCTTCTGGATCTGCCGGTTCAGCATTTCGTTCTGGAGGGGAGAGGAGGCAGCGATCAGAGCGGCTCCCGCCGCTGCCAGCCCCGAGCAGAGCCACGGGACCTGCGGGCGCTCAGCAGAGGCAGTCACAGCCCGGGGAGGTCTGAGCCATCACACCCACAGCTCAGCTCTTGCCAGGAGCGATCGTTCTGCTCCTCCAGGCACCTGCTGTGGGCTGGCGGGGAGCTGATGGAGCCCCAGCAACACAGGGAGCACTGGGCTGCAGCCTCTCAATGGCACCCAGGTGCCCACGGTTCCGTAGCCCCTCTGCCCTTGTCCGTGGCCACTGGACACTGAGGGCTGAGTGTGGAGCAGCCACTTGCAAACTGGCTCTTTACTGGAAGCAGAGAGCTGAAGGAACCAAGAGTTTCCACCTCTGTGGGACTGGGTGGGGGACCTTGGGGGTGGCAAGGGGATCGTGGGGCTGGCGGGGTCCCACTCACCTGGATATCCAAGTTCAGCTGCTCCCAGAGGTCGTCGTGCAGGGTGGACACCTCGCTCTCCAGGCTCTCGTACTCGGCCGTGCTGTTTGCCAAGGCCTGGGGGGAGGTGAGGGGTCAGTGGGGCTTCGGCAGGTTCCTCCCCACGGTTGGCAGCAGCTCAGCTCAGCACAGGGTGGGAGCACCCGGGAAAGCACAAGGACTCCACATCCCGAGCCGGGGAGGGGGCGGCACTGGGGAGGTACCAGCTCTGCCGTGCCCCAGCTGAGCTGTGCCCACAGGAACACCAACAGCAGGCTGGGCACGGCGGTGCCAGAGACGGAAGCAGGAGCAGGGACAGCTCCAGGCACGTGTGCCAGCTCAGCACCGTGTGGGGGAATTCGCTTTGTCCCCAGTGAGGGACTATGGCTTGTCTGGGTCCCAGCCAGCCGGGGGGATTTCCCTTGGTTTTCTTCACAGGAAGGGAGAAGAGGGAGGGCAGCGGGTGGGGGAGCCAGTCCCGCAGTGGCGGGGGGAGGGGAGCCCCTTACCGTGCTGGCCTGGGACAGCTCCACGCGGATGTTGATGAGCTGGTTCTGGAGCGATTCCTTCTTGTGCAGCAGCTTCTCTGGGTAGGCAGGTTGGCTTCCAAACATCTCCAGCTCCTGGTGCGTCCCCATCAGGGCACTCTCCAGGCTCTCCTGGGTGAGACAGGAGGGACATGAGAGCCTGCCTGGTGCAGGAGCTGCAGACCCTCTCCTTAGCAGGCTATTAACACACAGTGAGTCCTGGGACCATAGTGTGGCCAGAGCATCTCCTCCAGGTCAGAAACATCCCCTCTGAGCTGTCCCCAAGAAAACAGAATGTGGCTTCCTTGTCATGAAGGCACTGCCTGGACACAGCCATCGCTGTGCAGCCAGGTTCATCCACAGACGGCCTCTTGAGCTGCCCACCACGTACCTTCTCTGCTCGGAGCTGCTGCACCAGCCTCTCCTGCTCCCGCAGCACCTTGTTCTGCTCACAGAGCTTCCCCAGCAGCTTCTGTCCCCACGAAGAAAAGAGAAAGGGAGGAGAGGATGAGATCCCAGTGACGGGATGTGTAGGGTGCAAATGGCTCCGTGCTCAGCTGGGAGAGACGGGATGGAGCCAGGACATGGCTCACAGGGTTGGACTGACAGGAGAACACGTGGTCCTCGGGAGGGTTTCCAGCTTCCTGCTCTCATCGCAGGGACCTCAGCCCCAGCCAGGGTGATGTGGACCAAACCTGGACATGGGGCAAGACCGAGCAGCTCGGCTCGGCAGAGGATTCAGTCCCCAGGCAGCACACACCACACTTGGGGCAGCACCGGGTCCCATCCTGGCTGCACAGGAGCACTTGGCAGAGCTCTCTCCATGGGGATAGCACTGGGGACAGCACAGGGCAGACGGGGGACATGCAGGACAGACATTTGCTCTTACATCAGTGTCTTGCTCGCTTATCTTGTAGGGGTACAGCGTCTCCCGGTAGGCCTCTGGGAAGGGCGTTACCTGCAAGCAGAGCGTGGGGTGAGCCCAGCTCCAGGAACCCCTGGGGAAGGAGAGACAGCTCCCAGCCCCTCTTCCCCATCCCCTGAGCAGGGAAGGAGGCGAGAGTCGAGTCTCCAGAGCTGGCGTGTGCTCCCCACAGCCGGCTCGGCCCCGGCAGGGAGGCAGCGGGTGCTGCCGGGTGCTGGTGCTGGAACTCTCAGCCGGGCCCTGCCCGCTGGCTCGGGTGAAGGCACAACCACCCTCCCCATTCCCAGCCCCGCTGCCCATCAGGTGGGTGAGCCACTGGAATTAGCTGGAGCCAACCTCTCTGCAGGACGCCAAGAGCTGAGTTAAAGAGATGCCTCGTGAATCATTAACTGCCTGGCGTAAAACTGCCACCGTTTCGCAGGCAGGGAAACAAAGGCAGAAAGATTAAGCTGTAATTCCACTTAGCAGAGTGGAAACACCTATAAATCAGGAGCTGCATCGGGGCCTGTTTACCGTCCGGCTCCTCTGTGAGTCATTTTCCTTTCCTGGAAATCTAAATTACTAATGGGTCCTCACCAATTAAATGCCTCCAAGATCTTGAGATGAAAGGTGTAAGATAGGAAGAAGGGGATCATTATTGCTAGAAAGCAAGACGCTCCTTTAGAGCCATGTAAAGCTACAGGACAATGCAAATAGAGCCGAACCTGGGAACCGCCTGCGCGGCTGGAGGCAGAGCCCTGCGGATGGGGATGCTGCTGCCTCTGGGCAGGGAGCCCGGCCAGCCAGAGCATCTCAGCAGCTCCAGCTTCACCCTCCAGCCTGTTCCTGCTCCCCACACGCAGCAGACAGAAACAGGCACCTTCCCCTTGTCAGAAAACGCAGCGATCGCCCGGCCGCTGCACGCTCACAAGGCCAGGAGATGCCCCAGGCAGCATGGTGGGGTCCAAGACCCCTCTGCCCTATGGTGGGCTGTGGGTCACAAAGACCCAGAGACACATCCCCAGGGGCCAGGAGCTGCTGGCTCTTAGAGCTGTAGCCCAGCATCAGCAGGGACATCCCGATGCTTTCGCAGCCCTCTCCAGGCCAGAGAGCAGAACGAGACAGAGTCTCAGGAGGTAAAAGGCTGTTTGCTCTCCCTCTTACAGGAGTTACTGCTTTGGTGCAAGACCCTTGGGCTGGATTCCTGTATTTACATCATCCCACACCTTCTCATCAACACCTGACAGCAAGCAGAGGGTGAGCAAAGCACCCGAGTCCAGCCCAAACAAGGATGAGAGTTCAGGACCCCTGGGTCCCCACCCTGTGTGCTCAGCACAAGGCTTTACTGGGTTTTCATGGCTCATGGATGGATTAAGCAAAGCCTGTGATGGGCTAGCAGATCCCCAAGAGCGTGATGTGCTGGAGCCACATGGATGCTGGAGTCTGCATGAGTGGAAATGGCAGGAGGTGACCTCAGGCATGGAATGTGGGGCAGCTGGCGTGGCTGCCGTGCACGAGCCATGCACGGCCCGGTTGGTGGCCGGTGGCTTACTTGCATGTAGAGCTGAGCCCTAGGGGATGAGGTCTCCACCATCCTGTTCACCATACTGATCAGGGTTTCGCTCTCGCTCATCTGCGGCAGACAGGGAAGGAAAGTTCAGAAGTCAGCAGAGACGCGCTTGGGTGCCATCGGAGGAGCAAGGTGGCTTGGACCGGGAGCCCTCAGGGCATCGGGCTGCAAGATGCCACCCCCAAGAGATGTCCCAGAGGCTTGAGCCATGTGAGAACAGCTGCCTCCAGCTGCTGCTGCTCTGCTTTGCGTGCTCAAGAGCGTCATGGGCTGGTTGCACGCCCTGAAAACTTTGTTGAGGGGAAAACACAGATAAAACGGAGCCAGCTCTGAGCTGCACACACAGACACAAGCTCACACAGAGGTGCCCTGGGCTGCAGTGCACAGCGTGGTCCCAGCAGACAGACAGACCAGCCCCGCTCCTGGTGCGGACAAACAGCTCAGTGCCCTGCCCTCGCAGCAGGGCCAGGGCTGGGATGGCCCCGCTGGAGGTGCAGATGAGCTCTGGTCATAGGGGAAGGTGACTGAAGCCTGGGGTCGGGGACAGCAGCGTCCCCCCTCTCCAGTCCAGCAGCCTCGAGCAGCAGAGCTGGCTGGGAAGGGGGTCTTCTGCGGACACGGCTCATTAGAGCCATAGGCTCGTTCTGGTTGGCAGAGACCCTCGAGATCATCGACTCCAACCACTCCCAGGGCACCACTGACCCCTGTGCCTCAGCACCACAGCTCGGAAACCCCTCCAGGGACAGTGACCCTTGGAACTGCTCAAATCAGTGGCACTGGAGCTTCTCTGCTGCCTTTGCCTGAAGAAATGCTGCAGGAGCCCACAGCCTGGCACCGACACGCTGCAAGGGAAGCCCCTCGTAGCCAGGGCCCCCGAGGTCCAAGGGGCAACTGCAGTTTAAGCACAAACCAGGGACCAAACCCCACCTAGGGGCAGGTCAGGAAGGTGGGATGCAGCCCGAGGAGCTGTCCCTGTGACTGGTACAAGGCAAGGAGAGAGAAAACAAAGCAGCAAGCTGTTTGAAAAGAGACCTTTGACAGCGTCACTCCGAATTAGTCTCTCCAGAGGTCAGCAGGAGAGGAGGAGGAGATGCAAAGCCTTTTTAGGGAGTGCTTTAAAGAGCCTCGGAGAGCGAGCGCTGCTGCTGATGCCGTGAAATAATCCAGAGAGCTTTTATTGCAGCGAGTGCTCCTGCCTGTCCTTGGCTCCGCTCCAAGGCGGACACAGATCTCGGCGATTACTGCACCGATGGAGATTTGCAGACTAACGAGATTGTCTCTGGAGCAGTCCCTTAGCTCAGGCCTGGCTTTTGCAGGCAAGTGCCTGGGCTGCAGCACTGGCCAACAGCTCCTGGCCCCGGCTTTGACTTCAGACAGTGCCTGGGGTTCCCACCACAGCAGCCCTGGGCAGTCTCTCCCAGCTGGACTGCCCCTGCCCCACTCCTGGGATGAAGTCAGTTCCCAGCTTTCCCCCAAACACCCCTCGGCATGCATAAACCTGGGAGCTGCTGCTTTGGTCTCAGTGCCAGTGGGTGCCTCAGCCTACATCGATCCTCTTGCCTTGGAGGAGGAACGGGGCCAGCGTGTCACACCCGTCCAGCTCCCCGCAGGGCATCAGCCTTGGGAGCCCAGCACCAGCCTCACTCACCCCAGTACCAGTGCAATGCTGGGTGCGGGGATGCACTGTCCAGCACGGCCACACAGGCAGCGTGCTCCGCAGGAGTCCTGCACCCCCAGCATGGGGGGGTTTGGAGCCAGCTACCTCCCCTGCACCCTGGGGGCAGCTCCACGAGGCCCTGGGCAGGTGAGAAGCTGCCCCGGCTCCCCACAGAGAACCCCCCCAGCACGGCTCCAGCACACCACACAGAAGGCACTGTCAGGGGGTATTTCTGCCAAGCAATGAGCGACCCTACAGACGGGGAGGATGGAAGAAGCAAACCAAAGACAAATCGTGGTGCTTTAATGCCAAGAAGGGTGAGGATGGATGTTAGGGGAAGAGATGCTGCGCTGGGAGGGGGCATCGCTGGGGACAGGGCACGTGGGGACTTAAGCAGCATGAGGCTCACAGCCAGCTCTGCCTACCTGCTGGTCCAAATACTCTAGGTTTCTTTGCAACTGAAGGTCTAAAAGTTCATCCTACCAGGAGCCAGCAGGCACGCGGCAAGAAACGAACACAGAAAACATATAAAAGAAGAAGCAAAGCGGTTAGGTGAAGGCTACAGAAGGAGAAGACCTCTGGGCTGGGGAAGCAAGACACCTCCCAGGCACAGAGCCGGGAGAGCCGCCATGGATGTGCCCTGTGGGGGGATGGACTCTCCTCCCGGCTCCCTCCCGGCTCCCAGTGCCTCCCAGGAGTCTCCATGGCCCTTTCCCTGCATCTCCAGCTAGCGAGGATGGATGGCAGCAATGGGTGGCTTATGGTAACTCGGTGCTTCTCCCTCCTTCAAGGGCCGGTTCTGCCCTGCAGTTTGGGGACCGTGCTCTGCAGGGTGACCTGCTGGCCAAACCCTGCCTGCTCCAGCCCCTCAGCGCTCCGAGGGGAAACACAACGCAGGAAAAAGCAGCAGCTGTAGCCAGAAGTGAGGAAGCAAGAGGGGAGAGGAGCAGGGTGTGTGCCAGCCTCAGCCAGGGACCACCCTGGGGGGTGACAAGCCTGGACCAGCATCACTGGGCATATGGGGGCCCAAGGGTGTCCATCCCACTGCCCCTGCCAACTGGGGGCTGCAGGGCAGGGACTGGAGTGGCTTTTCCACAAGGATTTCCTTTGACTGCAGCTGAGAGGGATCAGACACATCAGTAAAAGAACCTGTGGTCCCAACCTGCCCCAGCTCCAACCAACAAAGCTGCCCCTGGAGCAGAGCAGATCCTCCTCAGTCACCTGAGCACTGATCCCACCTCCCCAGTCCAGAGGGACCCCCCCCAGTGCCAGCAGCGTACGTACCATTTTGTCGTGAACAGTGGGGGATGCCGGGTAGTGGTACGGGTACATTCCTGCAGGGACGGGCCGTCTGTCGCCCAGATAGTCGTACTGAGAAGAGAGGAGACCCCCCCACCCAAAACCAGAGACATGTGAGAGGTGTGCAAGGGGACAGAAAGAACAGGCAAGGGCAGAGCCCAGCTGCAGTGAGACAGGGACGCACGCACTGCTTGGAGCACATCACTAGCAGTGGCTCTGAGGACCCCCAGGCCCACACCCCATCCCATCCCAGTTTGCAACAGTGCAGAAGCAGCCAGGAGGGAGCAACTGCAGCCTGGGAGGCTTTGCAGGATGGCAAGGAGGGGACCTAAAGCCACCACCTAAAGCCACAGGTTTGGTGGCACTTTGAGGGCAGGCTGTGCACACAGAGGGCACAAGCTGCACTGCAGCATCCCTGCCCTGACATTCCCAGCCAGAGTCCCCTCCAAACTTGCACGCCCTGAGCGCCGATGGGCAGTTACCTTTGGCGAACTGATGGATCTCCTCATCATGAAGGTGGTGGGGTCGGCGTAAATCTCCTCTCCCCGGGGCGGCAGCCGCTCAAAACGGGCGCTGGGCGAGCGGACCGGGGAGTAGACCCGTGCCCGGCTGTAGGATCCCTGGCTGGGCGAGCGGGGCACGGAGCGGGAGCGGGGCTGCAGCGACATCCGTCGCAGGGAGCCCGAGGCTGCATCCACCTCATCCAAATAAGTCGGCTGCCTGCCAGGACCGGGTAGCCAGAGCGGGACGTCTTGACGGCCAAAACTGGGGTGCTCCTTCCAGTCGCGGAGCTGGTAGGTGCCCCCGTTGCGGAAGGAAAGCCGCTTGTCCTCCAGTGCCCAGGGTGGGCTCACCCGCTCGTAGGCGGGCATGGAGCAGATGCTGTCAGGGCGCACCCCGGGCGGGTAGTACTGGTAATCTTCGGGGTACTGGGGTGAGTAGGGGGAGTAGTAGTCGGGTACCCGGCGAGACACAGGGTAAAACCTGGTGGGACTGGAGCAGGGAAGAGAGCTGTGAGAGGCAGGCTGGTGGGCAGGTGGTGCCCAGCCCCTCGCTCTGCATCTGGGGTGCCAGTGGGCAAGGGCAGCCTTAGAACAGGCAGCTCTGACACCAGTGTGCAGAAAGCTGATGGGCTGGCATCCCTCCTCACAGGGATCCTGGGGTTGCTTCCTCTCCTGCCATCTCTCCTCCCAGGGCCCCATGGTGGCCTCCCCTCCAAAATCCACACTGCTCAGTTTTTCAGGGTGTCCCACACCCAGCTCAGAGCGGGCACGTGGGGACAGCCCACAAAGGAGATTTTCTGACCCCAGAGGGGGAGAAAGCAGATGGGAAGGGCAAAAACATTCCCAGAGCATCACCCGAGGGGCAGCCCTGGAGGAAAGGAGCAAGGGACCCCCTCCTCTGCCCCCCCACATCCCTCACCTCCGCAGCTCCTCGGGGGGCACGGTGCCCCGGCGCGAGTTCACCCACTGCTGCAGCTGCGTCATCGAGCTCTTGCGCTGGGCGATCTTCTCGGGGTTGGTGCGGGGGGCAAAGCCCCGGCGGTGGGTGATGCTCTCCCCATCGGGCTGGGGGAAGGCGGTGCTGCCGGGGCGGCTGGGTGACGAGTAGGGCCAACCGTTGGGCTGGGGCGGCCGCTCCACACTCACCGGTACCCGGGGTGCCTCAGGGTAAGGGCTGCCGGGCTCTGAGGGTATCTCCTGCCCGGTGATGCCGTTGGCTTTGGCCAAGGGCTCCTTCTTGCTCTCTGTCCTCTCGGATTTCCTCTCAATCTTCTCCGAGCCGCGGCCGTCGCCTTCCCCCCGGGTCTTGGCGTCGGGGTCGGCTTTGGGGTGCTCGCGGTGGGTGGTGTTGCAGTGGTGGTGGTGGTGTTTGCTGGGGGGGATGTTTTCAGAGTCTGGCTTCTCATGCCTGGGGGGTGCCAAGGCAGGAGAGTGGGGGTTACCTTCCCTGTGCAATGTCCCACGGGTGGCCGGTAAGGTCCTGTCCCTCCCTCAGCCTTGACTGGTCAATGCTCCCCCAGCTCCATTCTCCAGAGGGACCCTCATGCTCACGGAAGGTGCACAAGCCCCTCTGCCCTGTCTCTGAGAGGCCAGGCGAGAAAGGTGGCACAGGGAGGTGGTGGGTGCTGACCTCTGGGTCGGGGGGATCTGCACCCGGGCGGCTTCGCCCATGGCTTGGATCCAGGACTCCTGCTCCTCCGTGTTCTCGGCGCTGAAGAAGTAGGTCCGGATGCCGGCGTGCTCGGCCTGGGGAGACAGGGACTGCTCGTTACTCGCCGGCATCTCCTCCACCCAGCACACTGTCACCTGCAGGAAGGCAGAGAAGTGGAAAGACACAGACAGGAGGGTGAGAGCTCCATTTCCACCTCAGCACGAGGTCCTGCTACTGCAGGAGAAGCCAGGAACGGTCCCTCTGCCCAACCTCCTGGCCACATGCATCCTCAGTGGCACTGAGCAGAGCCAGCACCAGCCCTCATCCCCTTGCACGAGACTCCCCAAGGCCACGAGTCCCCTGTTGTCACCCCAGAGATGCACAGGACCAGCCCTCCCCAGGGCCCCACACCAGAGGAGCAGTACCCCTGGCATCGAGCAGGTCCCCATGGGGTTGGCAAAGGACCCAGAACAAGCAGCAGCACTGGACGGAGCGCTATCGTTCATGCAGGGTCAGGGGGAAGGTGGCTTCTTGGCTCAGACAAGATTTTTGGAGGAAAAAAGATTTGCTTTTGGTCCAAAATGATGGTGCCCACTCTCCACCTGCAAGGTTGTCTGGGTATTTAGGGCCTTCTTGAATCTTCCACCTTCCCCCTCTGTGGAAAGGAACAGGAGGCAGCGAGGAGGAAGAAAAGGCAGAAAGCAGGAGGGTTTTTACCCCCCAAAAGACTTTCAGGGATCAGTCTCTTAAAAAAAAAAAAATAAAAAAAATTGAGGGTCCAATTAAAACCCTCCCTCTGGTTTCCACCTCCCCAGAGCATGCAGCCACCGTGCCCAGCCGCGGGGGCACCTCCTGCATGCGAACCCCATGCGCTCCTGCCTCCAGAAGCTCCACAGCCAGAGCCCAACCCGCACGGACCCATCCCCCGGGTTAGTGCGAGCGGGGTGAGCAGAGCGCGCCTGCGGGTCCCTCGCCCTCCGGCATGCATCGGGAAGACGAGCAGGTACTACCTAGGTGGTGGTGGCTGGGTGCTGGCGTGGTGGACGGGCACGAAGAGAGACCTCCTGTCCGGGGATCCTCGCCCGCGGAGAGAGGAGGAGGAAACACAGACACGGGGTCAAGCCATCGCGCAGCAGGAGCGCGGGTGCTGCGGCACTGACCTCTCCCGGCTGTCGGGACCCTCTCTCTACCCTTCCCTGAACAAAGCCAGCCCAGACCCCTCTCATGGGCAGATGGAAAGGCAGGACACGCACCTGCGGAGCTCTATGTGTGGGAGGAAGCTTTGCAAGGCTCTTTCCCCACCCGTGTCACAGGTCAAGAGACACATTTGGACACCTCCAGGTCACTTCTCCGCTCCCACCTGCGGAAAGCCGCAGGCAGAGAGACCCTTTGCTGGCTGCCAGCGTGGGCATGGGCACAGCCCATGTGCAGCTCCTGGCCACCACTGCTGCTTGCTAGCGCTCGGCCCTAAACCCTGCTCAGCTGCAGTTTAAACTCAGGTTTAAGGGTGGCAGCTCCAAAAATCCATTCCTTAGAAAAACTCCTCCACGGGCACCAGCTCCGGCCACGCTCACTGGCAGGGAGGTGCACGCTGGGTTTTTGCACGAGGGCACACAAGCGCGAGCTGCTCTCTGCAGCAGCCCATCAACAGCACTAACATGACCTGGGTGCGTGGGCAGCACGAGCAGTCGTGCCAGTGAAGGTGCACGGTGATGCCAACAAGAGCCGTGCGGTGCTAGAGAAGCTCAGCCCCTGCTCCGAGAGCTGCCAGGGATGGGCGTGGGGAAGCCCTGGCTGCAGCAGCCACCCTCTGCCACTCTATCTCCAACACCCCGGGCAGCGCAGGCTGACGAGCAGCGACTCATTCCAAGCTACCCCCTTGCAGATGCCCTTTGCAGATCCCCTCGACCTTGGAGATGCTGCTTTGCCTCACACGTGCCTCAGTTTCCCCATCAGAAGGCACAGCCACACCGGGTATCCCTAGGGGCTTACTGCAGACACCCTTCTCCCCAGCTTTGCTCCATGCCCCATCACCAAGAAAGCAAGAAGAGTGAGCCATGGGGACCCTGCGAGCACCACCACCGCCCCAGTGCTGTCCCAGTGCCTTCCAAACCCCAGCACAACCACGTGCTGACCTTGAACGTGTGCTTCCTGCTGATGTTGTCAGAGGGCTGCACAGCGGCCACGCGGAAGCTGAGGAGCGGGATGCTGCCCAGGATGCTCTCCTCCTTCTCATCTGGTGGGGAAAAGCCAGGGGGTTACACGCATGGAGGGGCTGGGAGCCCCAGTTGCCCCCCAGCACAGATCCAGGAGCTGCTGCGGGTACAAGGTCCCCTCACTCCCTGCCGTGGGTGGCCAGGAGGACAGGGCCACCTGTAGGAATCCGCTGCCTGCCTGTTGCTCCCCGGCAGCTCTCCATGGCTCCAACAACAGCCTGCTTAATTATTCATGCCCACCCTGGGCTGGATGCCAGGGCTGAGCCCAGTGAGCTGCCAGGGAGGCTGGGGAAGGCATCTGCATTAACCCCTCGGGTCCCCAGCACAGAAAACACTCGCACCAAAGGGTGCTGTGCATGGCCATCTCTGGACATGTCACCTGCAGACCCCTTTGCCATGCTGGCAAAACCTGCTCTGAGCCCAGTAACAGCCCAGCTTTGCATGGGGGCACCTGGCTGGCAGCCACCAGATCCTGGTGGGGTCACGAGCTGGGGGGGGCACCAGAAGGAGTGCCCATCACCATACCTTTGTAGTAGAAGAGGCAGCGATCCACCAGCACGAACCAGCGCTTGTTCCACTGCTTCACCCCCGAGCTGGCCTGAGAGAGAGGGGTGGTGAGAGCAGCACTCACCCGGGGACGGAACGATGCCACAGGCAGCTGGGAAGGGGGTGGCTCAGCCCCCGGGGGGGGTCACCCAGCAGGGCAGGGGCTCAGGTACCTGCTTGTAGAGCCAGCCACTTTTGGTCACGGCAGCGTTGGGGTTCCTCTTCATGGAATTGGAGCGCTTCCCAAAGGCAATGCCCTTACGGGAGGGGCGCGAAGCCTGCAGAGGGGGAGAGGAACTGCTCAGTCCCCAGAGGGGTCTGCGGCACCCCATCTCTGCTGTCGTCTGGCATGTCGTGTCATCCCGGGCACCCACCCGGGCTCCGGAGCGATCCGGGGGCACCTCTGACACCATGGTGTGGTTGGAGGGCTCGCTGGTGATGGTGGCCGGTCGCTTGCCGCCAGCTTTGCTTGACATGTCCGAGGTCGGTCTGCGGCACAAGAGAGCTGTCAGCAGAGCTGTGTTTCTCCACCTTGGGCATGGCCCCCCATGGCCCAGCACACCTTGGTCCCCCCTCACAACCCACTCCCACACCTCAAAAGCAGGGAAATCAGGAGTCAACCTACTTTTGCAAGTCAAACTTTGAGTTGTCCTCGGGGACCTGTCCCGTCACTGGGTGCAGGAACGTGTTCCGCCTTTCATTGTGGCTGGGGAGACAGCGGGGGGCAGTGATTAGAGTCGCCCGTGTACCCCCCCAAACCCCTTTGCCTTTAGCACCACGTTTGCTGCTCTAACCCCAGCATTTCCCTGTCCTGCACCCGTGCCACCACTGGCTCCCCACACCCTGCCCTGAGCATCACCCCCCCCTGTGCCTCACATCTGCTCAGCACATTTCATCAGTCTTTCCCAGAAAGCACTTGCCTCACCGGGAGCCAAAATAAGGTCTCAGTGGCCAAGCCCTCGTTACTTTTGCTGAACCCATCCCAGACGTCACCACAAACCCCACTCAGAAGAAGTTGCTGCCCAAGAAGCAGCAGCAATGGCCCATCTTGGGCTGTGTCAACAGCAACATCCCCGACACCCCATCCTCCCTTCTCGCTCGCTGCTTTTAGAGCCACTTGCCCAAACCCTGGTGATGCCAGGCAGGGTCACCCAGCCACGCAAGGCTACCCAGCCATGCAGGGTTGTGCACCACACACACCCTGAACATCAGCCCAGGACCCACCAGCACAAGCTGTTGAAGCTGGATCAGGCCCAGCTCAGCCCCGGTCCTGCTTCAGCGATGCCAGGGTGCAGCCAAAGTCTCCCTGGAAGTGCTGGGAGAAGCAAGACAGGGCTCCTGCTGGGCCCAGCTGGTAGCATTTGCCATGTTCCTGCCCTATCCCGGTATTGCTGGGCACCCCAGCAGCTGGCTGTGCCAGCCAGGGACCCACACGCTGCTTCCCAGGAGCTGTGGCTGCTGGGGCTGTGTCAGGAGGGAAGGACAAGATTCACCCACAGGTTCAGAGCTTCATCCTGGGGAGTTTGCATTGAACCCCATCCCAGTGACACTTCTCCTTCCTGAAGCTGCCAGGCACCAGGACATGGGTGACCCAGCCACCCACAAAGCCAACACGGCAGGAGCCCGGCACGCTGCTGAACTTTTGTGTGTCAGCAAAACGGGGGAAGTTTAAGGAAGAAAAAGCAGCTGCCAAGACCATCCCATCCACACACGCTTCACCCAAACCTGGGCTCCAGCCAGCTCTGAACGTATTAACCACTTTCTACCCAAAAAAAGCCCCACTGAGAACTGCTCCCCCTTGCAGGTCCCATCTTGCACCCTGCCATGGACCCGCTCTCCTCTGCCAGCCACTCCCCTCGCTTGGGGTCACCTTAACAACCTGGGCAATGCGTTGGCACCCTGCAATGAGAAGCGGCACCTGCTCCCCAAACCCACCCCCAGTGCCAGGCTTTTCTGTGCCACAACCGACACAGATTATCTGCAGAGACAACCGGCCCGGCCCACGCTCTGGCAGCAGCAAAAGGGGGTTCTGTCACCTGGGCCTGGAGCCGCCTCCAGGCTGTTTGCCCCCAGCAAGTGACTTCGGAGGGACACAACACAGCGGTACCGGGGCAGGTCCCAGGCCCCCCACGATGCTGATACACGGGGAGAGTGCAAACGCCAAGCGAGCAGCACCCCAACTGCCCCAGCCCTGGTAAGTGGGGGCTGTGAGGACCCACCAGTGTGCCTGAACCCCACTCGGGGCATCCCCCCAACCCTGCCCATGACCCCGCACCACAGCACGTGCCAGGAGGAGCTGTGGGGGCTGCAAAGCAGGGTGGGTGTCCTGGGCTTTCTGCTCCCACAGGCTGGACTCTCCCCCCCGGCCCCCTGCCAAGCCCAGGACACCACCCTGTTCTGCAGCCCCCACAGCTCTTCCTGGCACCTGCCCCAGTGCCTCCCCCCACCCACGAGATGTGACAAGACCCCAGGAAGAACCCGAGAACCTCCTTAAAGCACCCTCCGTCAGCAGCTCCCTCGGCTGACCCCGCTCCAGAAACTCCCGAGTTCACCTCTCCTCCCAAGCACTGCAATGCAGCAGCCACTGCCCGGGCTGAGGGTCCCCACCGCCGCCTGCCCACGGTCCCCTCCCCAGTGCCCTCCAGCCCACCTCGGGGTCCTACCTCACCCGTCGATCCGCCCGAAACTTCAGCATGATGCCAGGGGCCCTCCCAGCTCAGCGCCGGCTCCCGGCTCCCACCATGGCAGGGGTGGGCACGGCCAGCCCCGTGCCGCTCGCCACCGCGCTGCGAGGCGATGGCACGTGCCGTGGGGACGCGGGCAGGGGGCACTGGCGGTGGGTGACGGGGTCTCACCGTCTTCTCCCAGATATCCCAATCCCTAGAGCCCCGCGCCGGTGGCATCGGCGTTCCCGGCGGCAGCGGAGCTCCGGTGGGCTCCGGTACAGCCGGGCTTGGCGAGGCAGCCCCGGTGCGCGGCGGCAGCCGGCGAGTGACGAGCGGCGGGGACAAACAGCTGCCGCTCGCGTCCCCGCGCAGAGGAGAAGCGAAGGGCAGCGCTCGCTGCACACACCGCCTCCCCCAGCCCAGGTGCAGAGCTGGGCAGCG
This sequence comes from Megaceryle maxima, assembly GCA_024605025.1. NCBI lineage: Eukaryota > Metazoa > Chordata > Aves > Coraciiformes > Cerylidae > Megaceryle > Megaceryle maxima. The sequence continues at coordinate 18,958 of JANHGN010019939.1, forward strand.
GCGGGAGAAGAGTGAGAGGGGTGGGATGTGGGGGCTGCTGGGTCCCCCCCCCCCCCCCAGCCCCGGCAGGGCAGCGGAGCACAAGGGGCTGCCTCTTGGGAAGGGGGGGGGGTGGGGGGGGGCGCGCCAGGGACGGACAGACGGGCGGGGCGCGTCCCCCAGGCGGCCCCCCCCCCCCCCGTCCCCCCCCCCGCGCCCCCCCCCCGCCCCCCCCC
>JANHGN010019942.1:0-26276 GCA_024605025.1 Megaceryle maxima
TTTTTGGGGGTTTTTGGGTTTGTTTTGGTGGTTTTTTTGTCTTTTTTTTTTTTTTTTTTTTTTTTGCTAGTTGGATTTTTTGTTAGTTTTTTGTTTCTTTAGGGGGGTTGGTTTTGTCAAGGGTTTTTTATGTTGTTGGGTTTTTTTGGCTGGTTGGTTTTGGTTTTGTTTGTATTGTTTTTTTCTAGAATCCTAATGTGCCCAATAAACATGGCAGATATTTGTGACTATGAAGTCAGCCTGCATAAGGACTGGTCTCTGATCTAGCATTTACAAGTCATTAGCTGCAATGCTGAAATGGGATACAAAATAAGGTGCTCATTGTCAGCTGATTACCAAGTCTGAAATACTAAACCTTAGGCATTCAGATGCACCCAGGTGAACAAGACCTCCTATGTAAGAGAACTGTATCTACAATGTGGGAATTGTAGAAAGATTCCAACAAGCAACAGTTAAACCATTTGCTACATGTTCAATCACAAATTTACTATCAGTGAAGATTTCAGAATGTGGAAGCAACTCATGATACACCAAGTTAACAATAACAGCAAGAGATAACTTCATCCTTTTAGATTAAAAATAAAATAACTATTTCATTTGTGAATTATAAATAAGAAAAAAAACTAAGATATTAAACTCTCCCCCTCCCCCGAAAGTGTAGTCTAACCAAATATTTGCTAACTGAAAGCCATCTCATTACCTAATCAAATTTAATCTACTTACATAAATATATTCTTCTTGAGACAGCAATATCAATCTTAATGTTCAGAAAACATAGCTTTAAAAGTAAACACCAACTACAAGGATGAGGAAGGGACTGGAACATGTGTCTTATGAGGAAAGGCTGAGACAACCTGAGGCTCTTTAGTCTGGAGAAGACTGAGAGGGGATTTAATAAATGTTTATAAATATCTGTGGGCTAAGTGTTGGGAGGAGGGGGGCAGCCTCTTCTCACTCGTGCCCTGGGATAGGATGAGGGGCAATGGATTCAAGCTCAAGCACAGGAAGCTCAACCTCAACAAGAGGAAAAACTTCTTTCCTGTAAGGGTTACAGAGCCTGGAACAGACTCCCCAGAGAGGTTGTGGAGTCTCCTGCTCTGGAGACTTTCCAGACCTGTCTGGGTGCATTTCTGTGGGATCTGCTCTAGTCCTGTCCTGCTCTGGCAGGGGGGTTGGACTTGAAGATCTCCAGGGTCCCTTCCAACCCCTGACATCCTGTGATAAGCTGTTTGGATTTTAATGAAAAATCTGAACTCAAAATCTTGATAAAGCTCATTTGAAATCAGATTTCCAGTTGACTAAAAATTCCCCAACAGACCAAATAAGCAACTGGTCTCTATTGTCACGTTAAAAAAAACCAACATAAAAATCAACTGAACTCTCACTCACAATTAAACAGCAGCTGTAAATAGTATATACTGTGTTCTACTAGTGTTGGAACAAAAAGAGCTGGCAAATGTTAATCCTGAGGAGCAGGTGCATATGTGGGGGAACAGTAGGGAATCCTGATGGTACCAGAATCGGGGGTGGTGCTGCTGTGGAAGAGGTTAATTAATCTTTCCTTTTGTCATTCTGTTCTGAACTGTTCCTTCAGCTGCCACCGCTATCTTCTACCGGCTTCTCAGCAGCCTTAGGGTGCTCAGAAAGTGCAAAGAAAACACTTGCAGCTGCTCAGCAAGTGTCAGAGTGACACCGTGCAGACAAAAAATCAAAACTATAGGCAATTGTCCATGGCCTGCACAGATGAGGTCTGTATGAATACAGATAAAACAGTAGAAAAGCCAATACTGCACAGGCTCAAAGTGCTTCTCTGGATTATCAAATGCCAATAGGATGGGTGACATTTACTGAAAGAAGCAAAAGAAACAACTCAGAGGAGGTTTGAGCAATATGAATAAACAAAATTCAAAATGCTATCTCTCTAGGGAAGACAGCACCACAGGCATTACACAACTGAAGGCAGTTTCTTCCTAAAAGCCTAGTGAAAAGAAACAAGAACAATTTTCTAGGAGGTGAGATGGTTATAATTATAGAACGGTGATAATAAAAATAGAGAGCAAGGTAAGTATGTGCTGTAGCACAACCAAATTATACTCAAAAATTCAGTATCTTTGTAAGGTGCATTTGCATGCTGCATGTTACAGGAAAAGGAAAGATGGATTCCACTAAAGGGAATTTGCTCCCATGGAAAGATCACCTTTGTTTCCCTCCCAACCAGAAATGTAAACATATCAAAGAACAGCTGTCAAAAATGCTTGAGTTACTATTGCACCAAAAAAGTGCACACGATGACCTAATTTTTCTAGATTAGGAGGGTTTTTCTAGATTAGGAGGGTTATTTTCTGATTATACCATTTGAAAAATGTAATTAAAGAGACAACTAAAATACCTAATGAGAAATAATCAGGAAGAAAACTGAGTACATGCTGGTAGAAATGAGAATTCTGAAAAAGCACAAATGATGCTTGAGAGCAGTGTGGCTACACTTTAAAACTAAGATTGCACATCTTTTGGCTTTGCTGGGAATGCAAATATGGAGTATTTTTGCTAATTTCAAGAATAATTTAATTTCTTTAACATATCTAATAAAATTCTACTGTTTTCTCAAGTGGAAAAAGGTCAAGTAATTTGCATTTATTCCTCCTACAGAGCACTTTTTATGAAGTGAAACTCGTAATGCAGGTCATAGGTGATACTAACATAACATTAATGTAATTAAACCTGAACTAAAAAACAAAGAAATATATTAAACGGTAAGAGATACACTAATTAAATGTGGCTTTAGTGAGCAGAAGGAAAATAAAAGCTGATCTAATGTTGTAAACACATTTTGCAATTCTACTGTACATGAAATACTTACAATTCAGATTTTTTTTTTTACCCCACAATTCTAATGAACGGAACTAAAAATGAGTGGCAAATAATGACTGTAAAAGGAGTTTGTTATGTCTTAAAATATAAGAATTGACTGAAAATTAGCAAGGTTATTACCAGAATCTTTACTGAATGACTGAAAGCAGAGTTAAGGCACAACACCCGGTAATATAGACACACATGTAGAAAAACAGAACTAAAAATTATTAAAAGTTGGCTTGTTACTTCTCTTTTACAGATTTGACCTCAATTTTAAACTGTCTCAATAATTATCTTTCGTATTAGAAACATCAATATCTTGATAGGCATCCTAGAAATACTGTAGCTAAGAAAATGTTGCCGCTCAAGGCAGGCAAACCTAGTGTTCAGGTTACACACTCTATAGTTATGTATAACTTCAGATGACTTCAGCTGAATTATTAAAGTGAAAGGAGTTTTGTACATGTGTCAAGGGGAAAAAAAAAAATCAATTGAGGTTTTGTCGATTTAAGAACAATTAACGCTCGTTAATGGTACTCGGACTCTCCTTTAATAAATTAGGATGAGTCATTAGGATAAACTAGGAAAAAATCATTAGGCTGAGTACTTACAAGCATCTTTCCTTTTTCAACTTAGATATTTTCAGCTGTAAGCCTGAAAAGTGGAAAGAAAAAAATACGTGTTATAGGATTCTGATTCCAAAGAAGAGTGAAATGATAAACTAACTCCTTTTGCCAACGACAGCTGCAGAGGAAACATTGTCACTAATCTGAAAAGAAAAAGGTTCATTCTGGACTTCTTGAATACATTCTGCAGGATCTTGGGAACAAGGAATAGCTATCATGATCTTCAGGAAACAGAGACTTCTTAAACAAACATGTAGATTCCCACTCAAACAGGTATAAGAACAGCTTTGTAAAAAAAAAAAAAGCAAACAAAGAAACACAGATGAATACCAAGCACTGTCAGTATGTTTTCATTGGCTATGTACACATAAATAGCATAAAATATGTTGTGTAGACACAAATGCATAATACTACCCTGGCAATGTAGCCTCCAACCACTGAACTGAAAAATCTAACACGCTGTATACAGATAAAGGAAACATTAAAAAGACATGATGCAATGCTTTAAAGCACGCAAGGACAACACGCTCCATCGCTACCAGACCCTCCCAGACAAAGCTTCTCTGGGCATCTTAAGGTGAACCGAGGGATGATGATATTTCATCTGTGGTCCTTGCTGCACTTGAGGGCCCACTCCTAGACATATGTTCTGTGCAAAGGTCAGAAGGTTTGCAAATAAAAAAACTGCTCTTGGCGGGAGCGGTGAGCCCAGTGGCCAGGCCAGCCAATGCTGCGAGGTTCTGGCTGCACACGTTATGCCCACAGGGCCAGGAAGATAAAGGTGCTGAGTACAGCACAGCTTAACAAGTGGGATGCAGTTCTATGGAAATCTATAGGATACAACCCATGCACAAACTGGCCATTGCTATTCTAAGTAAATGGTCAGAAATAATCAGACTCCAACAGCATAACATTTTCTTAAATCCAACAGAAATTTTCCTATGACATCAGAAAGTAATGTAACAATTTTCTGCATGCCAGATTTTGTTCAAACCATGAAACACTGTGAGCAACTTCAGGCAGAACATAAGGCATCCTCTGAGCTTTTGTACAAGAGCATTTTCTGTTGAGGGTAATGGGATAAACTCGGGAAACCAGAACACTTTTAAGAAAGGTTCTGACAGTTTTTAATTTAAACCAAACCACGCACCCAATGCTGCAGCTTACTGTGAAAATGTAGGTTACAGCAGACTTTTTTTTCTCTCCTCTACCACACTCAGCTTGGAACAGCTCAAAAGGGAAAACTTCTTGCTCGAGAACATTCACTCTTTGGGGTGCTTAAAATGTTAACAGTCAGGCCAAGGGCTTCAGTGAAGCCATGCCACAGACTGCCACAAGATGCAAGTGAGACAATAAGATAAAAATGCAGAGAAACTACTTTAAAAAAGAGTCTTAGGAGATACAGCAAGATTTCTTTTATCTCAAAGTGTTCAACACCTGTGAGATGTTGTGTTCTATCATGCAGATCAGCATAGAAAGAGGGTTTATTTTTTTAAGTAGTCAAAGTCATCAAGTCAATTAGGCATCTGCAATTAGAACCCCTATAAAGCATGCTTTAATGCTGCTCCACACCCATCGGAAGGAATGAAGCTGCACAACAATGCATCTCCTGTATGAACAGGCAGTCTGTTCAGCAAGTATTTAGGATTGTAACATTGGCAACCTGAGCCACCAACTGAAAAGGCAGCGCTCAAAAGGCCAAATACTGTGCTGCAGGTAACACTATCTCCCCTGAATTCAGGGGGAATCAAACTGGTTACTTAAAGGTTGCATTTTTTCTTAATTCAAGTGGCTGGAAACCAGTTTGTTACATCGATCCAAGAGCACCGAATCACTACATCGAGCATAATCTCTTCCTTTCACTTTGCTTAAAACCTCCCAGTGCTCTGGAATACTCATTTCAAGAGCTTTGCTTTTTCAGATTTCCTCATTTAACACTCTGCTGAGCATATGAAACTGCACTGTGTACATTCTCTATTCAATTTTATCTTTCACACAGCACTTCTATGGAACAGACAAGCTTAAGACTATACACAGCTAAACTACTTGATGCTGTTAAGTGCTTTAATAAATGACATGCTGCTTCCATTGAAATGATGGAGATTTTCTTAAAACTATTGTTAAGCAGATTACCCACACACCACTATTTTATGAAACTTGAATGATTACAGGAACATAATCTAATCAAGTTACAATTAATGGCTAGGACAATTTCGGTTCTGATGAGCTTTCAAATGCATTAAATGTACTTGCTTAAAATTGGCAGTGCCTGGGAAGACCACAGAATCTTTATCGCTGAAGGTTTCTTGGAACGGGATGGACAAGCTTCTGTCAGCAGACACAGACATAATCCTAGCTCAAGGGTATAGAGATGGACTAGATGACCTCCTAAGATGCCTTCCAGCCCTGTTTTCCATAATTATTTACTTTTGAGGAGCTTCCAGACATTTCCTTTCCTAGAATCTGTCAATGAGATTCCTTTCCTCATTATTTTTGCTGTGTGACTACAGTTCTTGCCTTGTTAATATCTTCTGCTTTTCAGAGGTAAGGAATAATTGAAAAAAAAACAAAAAACAAAAAACAAAAAACAAAACCACTAGGCTATTTTTGTACATAAAACTCTTCTAATTCTTCTCTGCTGAAATATGTTTATTTTTAGTATAAAGCTTTAGGCTTGATTTACCCTGAAGAGCCATGTTGATAAGACCCACATGCAGGAAGAATCCATGTAATTATTTTGACCTCCATGCAAGTATTAACACCTGCAGATATTACTCACTTTATAAACAGCATTATTAAATTCCTTTCTAGTTTGTGAACACTACACAAGTATCCCACACATTCTACAGGTAGGAAATAAAATTAAGTATCATTTTAATGACCATTATTCTGAGTTGCTGAGCACACTGCAGTTCCATGAAAATTCAACTGACACTGACCATGCCCAACACCTTTCAAAACTGGGTTGTGGGAGTCCTACCTGTGGTCACATAATGAATGTGAGAGAAAATTATAGCCATTCTGACTGAAGAGGGTTAAACTCTGGAATTTTCTGCAAGTGATCCATTTAGAAGAAGAAGAAGAAGAAGGTGGGTTTGTTCAGCTAACATGGTGGAAAAATACACCCTTCACAATACAGTAATATAAAAACACAATAAAATCCATTTCGAACTGTATGAGCTTTAAGCATTCTCTGGTCTATATTCTACAGATGTATAAATATTATAACTTGTATAATATGCCTGACTATTTCAAGCTCATGTGTCGTAGCTCCTACTTCTCATGGATTTGTAATAAATACCATGACAGAGTCCAGTGCATTGTACCCACAGAAAGCTTTTCCTCCAACTACTAACTTTCCCTTAATCCGCCTTCCACCATCTTTAAAGTATTTTTTTGCTGACATTTAGATTGGAAACTCATGAGTCAATTTTAATTCTTATTTATAGACTTCAGAAACAAGCAAAGTCCAGGCAAGCCTGTGTTTGATGTTTCTAAAATATCATCCAGTACCATTTTCTATAAGATGATCCCCACCTTTTGAAAAAATTAACTATCCTTCAGGCATGTCTTTGATGTTATCATGGAAGACCTAATTTTACCTAACACGGCGTGGGACATACTGACAAAAGGGCTAGGCATGAAAAAGACTGCCTAGTGGCAAAATTATCTGGCCACACCCAGCAGGTATGCTAAAGAGTATCTTTGCATGCATAAAGAAAACCAAAACTTTAAAATCACGTGCTGCACATCCCAAGAAACTAGAGAAGGGGTCACTTAACATTACTCTCTACATCGGAGTTTTTTGTTTGTTCAGTTTCTGTTGTTCAGACATGCCATAGATTGCCAGATCCCATTCTGTCAGTACTTCCACATTTATCTGCAGCTGACATCACACCCACTCTGAAAAGAGCCATGAAGCATTTAAAAAAAGAGTCTTGAAAAATAATTAAGTAAGATTTTTGTGTGTGTGTGTTTGGACCCAATATAAACCATATTTCATATGGTTTACACATTTTTTTTAATGTAACAAAATCTGGGACATTTTTCCTTTAAGTTGCCAAATGGAAGTAAGTTTTTTTGTTTGGTTGGTTTTTTTTCCTTCTAAATTACTAACACAAAGTGCCTAGTGCTGGAAATTTCTGAGTCTAGAGTTTCAGTGGGAGGTATGAGGTGTTTATACATTATAAAACAATCTGCCACAGTTTTTGAAATCAAGAAGTGATGGTATAAATGAACAGATCTGGAGCTGCCCGGAGGACAGTGGAAATGACCAAGGCCACTGGACTAGTCTGGCTACAAAGATCCACTTGCATTACTAAATGAATTTTTCATTCACAAAAACTCACCTGTTTATTCCAGCCTAATATAAATACTATTCCATTCATAAGGATACACATGTTGGGAGATTTAGTCAAATACTGTTCAAATGCCATCCAAATGAGTGGATCGTGTGACTTCAGATTAGCAGAATAAAGTGTTAACTTCTTATGGAGTATTTTTAGCAAAACATTTCATGAATACTTCTTGAAAACCAGTATTATAATACAAATATAAATATATAGTGCAATAATTTCTACTTTGTTATCAATTTCTCGCACTCCTGAAGAACGACCAGGTGCTAACAGTCTATCTTTAGTAAAATTAACACCACAGGTCACAAAATGTAATGTAACAAAAAGCAACTCTATAATAAATTTTGTCAAGACAAATTAGAACACTAGAAACTGAAGAAATACACTTCAGTAATATTAATCTGCAGTGGGATTTTGCACAAGTTAGGGGAAATAATGCAAACCATTTTAATGTATCTGAAGTGACTAAAACTAAAGGCAAATAAAAAAGCAAAAAATTATATTAAATAACTGGATTTAGAAACTCTGAATTCTAATCCATGAAAGCTAAAGTAACTCTTAAATATTTCCTAAGCAAACACAGATGCCATGTAACTCTGTGTGACTGTTTCTTCGCTGACCTAGCCATTCATTTGTACTTGTTGATAGTTTAAATCTAATCCTGGTAAGCCACACTTAGTCTGGAAGGATCATTTGCCATCAACCAGTCCAACCTTTTGCATAACATAAGACGTTACAAATCTATTTTGCTCCATGCAGATGGAGTACTACTCTGGTTCAAAGCTTTCCTGTGGTAACAGCCTTCTGTGAACCCAAACTTTTGCTATTTACCTTGTACTTCTTTATCATGACATTCTTTCAGTTTGGACCACAATTCCTTGAAGAAATCTCCTGTAGGTTCTGCAGAATTAGGGCTCCCACAGCTTCCTCCAGATGCATTCATCTTGCTTTTTTCCGCTCCCAGCTTCTTTGACTTATTTGCAGAACTGGCTCGCTCTCACACTTGAAGTTTTAAATTACATAATTAGGAAGCTGTTTCTGAAGACAGGTGTATGCCTGTAATAACAGATCAACAACACATTTGCATTTATCAGAGTATAACTTGCAACCATTGATGAAATACAAAGCTTACTGCCTATCCTTGTCCAGGTGTACTTATATATTGGCAGTCACCCTGAAAGGCTGGGAGATGCTGAATATTTTGCTATAATTATAAACTAACAGAACTTACCCCTCCTCCTTAAACAGCTATTGAGTTAAAATGACATTAAAGTGCTTAGGAGTCTCTATTCTTCTCCTGTGTAAAGCTCCAGTTCAACAGAATTGCTGTTTTCCAAAAGTAACCCATGCTTCCAAAAACTGTCTGGCAGCAAAGACACCTCAAAAGTTTTAATGGAGATATATTTGTGTATATACATCCTTAACATAAACATGGATTCAAATGACATCCTTTCGCAAAGAAAAGCTTGCATCCCCTTGCAGTCTTTGTGATTCTACATTTAAACGATTCCTACTCCCTGAAGAAAACTGGGGAGTAATCTGAACATTTATAAATCTCCAAAACAGTATTTGAGGAGAACTATGAAAGTCACACAGATATGCCTTAAAAGCCAGACTGCCTGCATAACTCAGAACTATCTTAATCATAATTCTTATTTGTTTTGAAGGGTTTCTTAGCACTGATGATGCCCTCAGGTAAACTGCATGGTACTCAACTCTGGGCCCGAGCTAGGGTACGATTCAATTCTATTGGCACTGGCTGTCTCATCTTGAAAGACTTGGAATTTCCTGTCCTTCAGTTCCCTGTGTGTGAAACTGGACATTCTAAGTTTTCCCTTAAGTGGTCAGTTTTAAACAAACACTTCTGAACAGGAACTGTATCATTACCAGGCTGACTCAGCTATCTCTATCTGCAATATAAATTACAGTAAGAAAAAAATCTACGGTATTTTGTACTATTCCTAAAGTAGCAGCCTGAGCAAGCAAACATGTCTAGACAGACAAAGAAAAGGACCAACTAGAATAAAAATAATAGAATAAATGGAACAAAGTGGTATTTGCAGCAACGTAGGAACACTTGAACTGTATGTTTTCTATAGTGCAAGGATAGGTAAACGCTACAGTAATGGAGCTCATGGAACAGTCTGTCATCATTAGGTAGCTCCGCATTTGATCTGTCCATAGACAATTCAGTGCCCACTTCAGTACCAGATTTCAGGTTAACTAATGTTCTTATAAGAAGTCCTTAATAGAAAAGAAAATTACCTTTTTAAAATCAGCAATGCCTACAATTCTTCAGCAGAAGTTGAACAGTAATCTGCTCGCATCTTTGCAGCTGAAATGCTCCACTTTGCGTGCAGTCACATTAAGCCATCTTACAATACGCTTCTTTGTGGGACCGATTGCCTAGTGACATTAGGGATGTCTTTTAAACTCTTATTTAATTCTACCTTCAACATCAAATATCTCAGAAATCATCTTTTTTCCTCTGTCAAGTGCTGGGGCAGTGAAATCAACAAACTCACTCTCACCTACTGTCTTACCTGTGAGTACATCAGGTGAATCACTTTCAGGAAAAGGGCATCTGACTAGAATTAGTAAAGGCTGTCCCTAGGGGGTTTGGTTTGGTTTGGTTTGGGTCTCCCCCCCCCCCCAAGAGTGGCGGTGGAAGAAAAAAACAAAAAAACCAATCCACAAAAACGGTTGGCGTTCCACCACATACCCACACCCCAACTGAATACCAAAAAAAGGGGAAAAAAAAAAGAGCAATGCCTTTTCCCAAGCTTCACCTCCCTCACGATCCCCCCCAAACGATACGCTGCTTTCTAGAGGTGTTCAGCCTGTCTGCAAATAAAGGGCCCTCTCTCAGCCAGCGTTCAAGCAGAGCCCGTGGCAGGTCCGGGCAGTTGCACAGGTGTAAGAGGCGTTCAGTGCTGTCAGCTTCTTGGCTTACTCTAGTCCTAAGAAAAGACTTTGCTTAGGGATAAAAACTACCTCGGGTGGATGTCCAGACACTTGTGGGCAGGGAGAGAACCGGGGGGAAAGAAGCAGAGTGCCCGCCGCTCTGCCCACGGCTCCGCTGCCGGCTGCAGGGCCGCTCGCCCAGGCGGGGCACCGCTCCTGTCCTCCCGACTAGCCCCGCACCATCTCAACCATCGGAACATTTCTATTGCTTTCTCCTTCCACCCACCAACTCCCGCCGGCACCGTAAACTTTTGAGCAGCTTCATAAACGGCTGCCTTCCTACCCGAGCCCTCAGCAGCACAGGCAGGCAGCGCTGACAGAGCACTGCAGCTGCTCAGCTGCCTTCACACCCGGCTGGCAGGAGGCTGCCTCTCTGCGGTTCCGAAGAGCACAAATCCTCCTAAGCCCCCGAATCCTCCCGCCACAAAGCACCAGCTGCTGCCCGACCCAACTCTACCGGTTGTACCTGTACCTCCCAGCAGTGTTTTTTATTATTTTTTTCCCCTTTTCCCTTTGCACAAACACTGTACAGAAAACTCACTGGTTAAGTCACGCCGGGCTGCTCTGAGGAATCACGCCATGCCCAGCGCCCCAGAGCTCGCCGGGCGGCAGCGAGCCCCCTGCGCCCCAGCAGCCCCAGTTTCCCGCTAGGCTTCTGTCACGCCCAGGAGCCCAGAAGGCAAAGGAAGGGTCGGGCACATCCCACGCGCCCCTTCCCCGAGCGGCACCGGGACCGCCCAGAGCCTCCAAAGCGGCCAGAACGGGCCGGGCCGCCCGGGGGCTCGCGGCGGGAGGAGGGGCAGCGTCCGCAGCGTGGGCCCCGGGAGCCCAGCGGGGCGCGGACGGTGAGTGCGGCTGCGGCTGAAGCCGGTCCCCAGAGCGGCCGTTACCAGGCGGCGGCGGTGAGGAGAGCGCGCGCCGTTACCTGGTTGGCTCGCGGCGGCTCCGCGCGAAACGGCGGGAAAAGGGAAAACCGGGGCCGGGAGCCTTTCGCTGCGGAGGGAGGGTGGGGCGTGAGCAGTTCTCGCAAGGGCGGCGCTGCTCTCGCGAGAGCCGGGCCGTGAAGGGAGGTGAGGGCCAAGCGCCCCTAGGGCCGCCTTTTTTCCCGCCTTCCCTCCCCCGGCCCTGGGGCGGCAGCGGGCTACTCGCGTTCGATTGCCCTGGGGCCCAGTAGCCCAATCCAAGCATCTGTCGCGTCCGGCAGCTGCTGTTTCAGCGCTCTTCTCCTCAGTCTGACCTGGCGTTTGAGGTTTCCACAGAGAGCAGCCAGAAGAAAGCCAAGGGGACGCTCCAGGTCTTGGTAGGTGCCATGGTTGAACGTAGCAGCGAACACAGAACACCACGGAAAAGCAAGGAGGGATGTGAGAGTCTGCGTTAAAACAAAAGCTGCCCACAGAACGGGAGAGCCTACCCGAAAGAAATTCTTACTGGTTTAAATGTAAAGAGGACCTTTGAGATATTTGAGACCTTGCTAATATTAAGGCTCTGCTGCCAAAACTACCTTTCTGCTGACTTCTGGGATTTTCACACAGAAGATTTGTTTGTAATACTCCTTCCCCCCTTGATCTTACAGGTTGCACGGGATTGTCATTTCAGCACAGAGCAGAACAGCCTAGGGCATATTTCAATGTTTTGTGTGGTAGGGTCATAATTGATATCACAGAATTATTAAGGGTGGAAAAGGCCTCCAAGATCATCAAGCCCAACTGTCTACCCAACATTATCATGACCACTAACCCATGTCCTGAAGTTCCATATCCACCTGTTTTTCTGAACCCCTCCAGGGATGGTGATTCCACCCCCTCCCTGGGCAGCCTGTTCCAAGGCCTTACCACTCTCTCAGTATAGACATCTTTCCTAACATTTAATCTAAGCCTCCTCTGGCACAGCTTAAGCCTCTTGTCACACCACAGCTGAATTTTGTTGTCCCTTTTATGATTGTTACCAGTGCAATAGTTTTGTGAAAATTGCAGATCAACGTTCTTTTGTTCATTGGGACCAACCCCGCTGTCTGCCTTGAGCTAAACCCCTTGATTTTTAGTCTGTAGTTCTCCTTAGAGTAATGAAATACAGCTTTTTGTTATTCTGCCTTCACATGATTCCACTGGACTATTTTGGTTTGTATAGGAACACCTGGAGAGGCACCTTTGTGGCCTCATTAGAAGACAAAATGGAGATCAGTTTGCAAGGACCAGTGCTACGAACACATACTTTCTAGATTATTAATAGTAGTATGAAAAAAAAATTAGGTCTTCAGGTATTTAATGACTGTTAGTAGCTGTGCCATCTTACTCTTGTTGCATTACTCAGATTATTCAGACCTCCAGAAAGTGTCATAAGTATGGAGCTACAGTGTAAATAAAGCTGGATCTGAAATCCTATTTCACCATTTCTGCAATATTTTGAAATACTGTCAGACAGGAGTCCAAGATGACCCCTGATTAAGCAGCCTTTAAATCTGTTGTCCACCTTTGTTGAAAGTACTCTTGGTTTCCCATCAAATATGTACTTTGAATTTTGAAGTATTTTGCAAAATCTTGCAGTTGACTTTCCTGCTCGTTCCTCAGCATTGCCTAACCACTTCTTTTTCAACTAAAATAAACCAAATGTTCAGTAGCTCAGCAGCAGATTACTTACGTTGCAAGTTTGATCCATTAACATATCTGTACACATACTGTAGAACTAAAATTAGCTACAACTTACAAGAGGTATGGTCATAATAAGTTGTGGTACATGCTCCAGTCTTCTTAAATAATGCTTGCTGGCAGCTTTTTAGTCTACTCTTGAAACTTCTATAATGGAAAAGTTTGTGATATAGGAATGTAATAATTTCCCCAGAGTTAAGAGGAACAGATGTCTTAAATATATACACAGATCTGATTTAAGTAGCAATAAAATAGCCCTCTTGCCAATTGTTTGAGTATTTTACCATCAACTGGACCTTTCTTTTTATTTATAGGAAGCACTCTGGAAAATAATTATGTAATCCATTTTATTTCCCAATAAACTGTGTGAGCAGATTATTCTCATATTCTCTCAGCTTGAGTTTTACAGCAATACAAAGCCCTTGACTTCTACAGAGTTATTCTTATCTACTCAACAATAAGTGATAATGGATTAAGACCAGTTGAACTTTATCTCCCTTCCAGATTTATTTGATGTTATGTATTCTCTAATCACATCTGTGGCCACCAGCTACTGAACAGATCCCTGCCTCATTAAACATACTAGAAAACTACTGGAGAGTCTGGTATTCCACATTCACTTACATTGTTTAAGGTGACTAGTCTAACTGGAACTGCATCTCATTCAGCTCCTAAGAGTAAACACACACACACCTAAACAATAAAACTGTGGGAAAAATGCTTCACCGCTGTTGTGCTTCAACAGATAGGAAAGTTTTTACGGTGTCATGGCTCATGTCCAGATTTCACAATAATCTTTAATACAGCATCTTAAACTAGGTGACAGAATGCTTATCTGGGAGCGACTCTGCAAAAAGGGAATCTGATTTAATCCCATTTTTGACCTGGCTGTTCCGAAATGTTTTATTAATAGTATGTGAAGCTGTTGATTTTCAGTTTCGCTGGAGTGGTTGTGCATTCCTCCTTAATGACTGGACTATTTACTGGCAAATCAACAACTGACCGTGTTTCTACTGGAAGAGTACTGCAGTGTTGCAGCACGGATGAAATAAAAAATAGCCCATAATTCACACACACCACACCCCCTCCCTTTTTGGGGGGTAGTACAGAAGCTGCATCGTTCTTTCTGAACAGTAGCTCAGGTGGCAGAAGATGACTTGGCTCACTGCATATGCAGACAGAGATTAGCAGAAAGTTTACATATTTTGCTTCTACTACCTTAAATTTAGACGTGAAGATTAAAACCAGCTTTAAATTACACTGGGCAACTACAGTTTAGATATTTTAATTGCTTTAAACACGATGGTAAATACACCACTCTTTTCCTGCATCTATAACTATATATACACATATATATCCATATATAAAATAACAAAGTCCTTATTCACATGAGATTTAGTGGATTGCACATAAACATACATGGCCAGTGCACGCACAACCTCCTCGACTTGCAGATCTGCACTGAGGGATAAAGATACCGCTTCACTCTCTAGTCATGTTCATTTAATCAACTTCATGTTGCAGTTGCCAATGAAGAAATCAAAGGAGCCCAACTTCAGATGCAGCAAATAAAAGCATGCGGCACAGTTCAGCTGCTATCTAAACAGGGTTTGAACTGGGGGTGTAGGAACTGGCAGATCTCTATGTGGTACAATGTCTTACAGCTGGGAGGGCACGCAGAGCTCTCCACTGCTGCCTGGCACAGGTGGTTGCTTTCTCTGGAAGAACAGGGAGGAGCCACTCCATCACCCACCCCACCCCCAGCTGAATTTGCTTCTTCTCAAGCTGCTTGCGTAGCCACTTTTGAAATCGTGCCAAGATCATATTTCCTGATGCCAGGAACATTGTTCACTTTAAGAAACCCTCTTTGAAGTGCTTTCACTGCTCCTCAGCTGCAGTCAGAAACACCCAGGGTTTATTCAACTGAAACTCTCTGGTCTTTTAAAGAACCCTTGATAGAGAAAAAAAACAACCAAAACAACCTGAGGGATGCTGTTAGAGGACCCAAGTGCAGTGTTCCCAGTCCTCTAAGCAGCAGCACTTCTCTGTGTTACCTGCATACAGAGAAGTTTTTCTCCTACTGATGTTTCTCAGGTTAACATGAATAGTCTCAGTAGTTATGCATATTTATCTCAGCTTTGGAAGGCTGTTTCAGGCTTGGAAGGCTAAAGTAAAAGTTTGTGGGTCTGTATTGTGCCACCTACCTTTTACTGCTGTAAACAACAAGAATTCAGGGCAGAAAAACAAACAGAAGAGAAAAAAATATATGGGAAATAATACTTTACTTACCTTTTGAGAAAAAAAAAAATCCCCATACAATAGCCCCTAGCCCCTGCCCTTCCTGCCCCCCAAAATAAAACAGCTGAGGAAAACCCAAATAAAACAGAACACACAAACCGTAGAGACAGAGGATGTCAAGCACTATTCTGAAAAACTGATTTTTTTTGTTTGAATTTGAAACACGTCCTGTGTTAAAAGTCCCGTAACTTTAGAAATCAAAGCTCTTGCAATATTTTATAGGCTCTCCAGAGAGTTCTTGTGCAAACCATACACTTCAGCCAGCTATACCTTTTTCTCTTGAAGATAATTTATTCCTTAGCAAGTTTTCCTTCCATATTTGATACCAAAATCAACAGAGATTATAAAAAAAATAATCTTTTTGGTGAATATTATTAGCTTCTGTGAAAGAACAAAACTTTTCCTATGTTCTTTTCCATTTTCCCACACTGTGAAGAAAAATTTTTACACAGATATAATGTTGCTAATGAGAAGGTCATTTCAATCTGCTATTCGTTGAGTCTTTAAGCTGCTCGGGAGGCCTTTTTATTGGCACTCTACGAAAGAGCAGTAATGTTCACTTTTGCATCAACCTGGAAAGAGCTGGCAGTAAACATTTCTATAATTGAAGCCTCCTGTTGTGTGGCCACCATAAAGTCTTACATAATCCTGTACAGATATTTCTGTATCTCGTGGTTTGTGTCCACTGGGGACTCTGATTTTTATTTATTTATTTATTTTTTACATCATGAAAGAGAAGGGTAATTGTTCCATTTAAAAATAGGCAAAATTAAGATTTCCAGGGAAATGAAAGTAGCTATTTGAGGGTTTTCAAAAATGTAGTCATACAGATGGTGAGAAGATTCACATTTGCTTAAGTTAAAGAGTTATTTTGTCCTAACAGGCATGACAAAACCTGTCTTCATTCCTTTCTATTCAGCTCAGCCAGTACTTCTGTGCTCCAGTAGTTAATCAGTTACCAGATTCCACAGGTTTTGTTTTCACACTATTTTTTCTTATTTGACACAGAACCTGTGAATGGATTCAGTTGCAGATACAGGTACAGCTTTCAGCTCTGCCTGCTCTTTATGACTAGGACTGCTTTTGGTTACTATTGCCACCACCGTTACTCGTTCTAACCAGGTACATTTTGGATAAGTATATGGAAAGAAAGCACTAAGAATTACAGGTATGTTTCCTATCTTACCACAAAGCCAATATTTAAATCTAGCTTTAATTATCTCACTCCATAAAGTTGAACAATTAAAAAAGTTAGTCTGGCAAGAGTTAGTAACCACACATCTCACTGTAGCAGCACTGTGCCTTGTCACAGCAGTGCTGTTGTGAGACAGGTTTTGTTAAAGTACTGTAAAAAAGAGAAGACCAATAGGCAATACTGAAGTGACCTGCTCAAAGTAATAAGCCATTGGCAGTGGAGTTTCTACCTCGCACTCCCGTGCTTAATTCATTGAACTCTCTCCAGTAAATACTCTTGCAGACACAGCAGATGATGTTGAGCTGCACACAGAAGGGTCAAAAAGCTGCACTCACAAAAATTCTGTCAACAAGCGCCCTGGAGACTGGCAATACTCAGACACATTAAGGAGATAGCCATTATACCACTTCAAGCATAAGAGAAATTTTTGCTTAAGGTTATCTTAAATTAATTTTAAAGAAAGACTTTTAAAACTCACCCTTCTGTTTGAATTGTGAAAAGTTCTGTCCTTGATCGGGGTGATAAATATTTACTATTGACTTCCCCTCCGGCTATAAACCTCAAGTGTAAGTAAGATGAGGAAGCCACTGTGGACCACACTAGAGAATGCTGAGAAGAGATCTGCTGCACCTAAGATATATACAATGTGCAATGGATAACCTAATATGCCTTTCATTTAACTGGCTGGGCAGGTTTCTGCATTCTGGAGAGCATGGAATCATACCAGAATTTGTTGGCATAACAGGCCCGTCAGACCGGTTCCTGGGGCGCCCAGGAACCTGCCCAACCAGTCTGCATCAAAGGCCAGCCCAACATGCTGCAGCTCAGCTAGGCTTGGGGAGGCTTCCTACAAGGTGAATTATTCACGCCTCTGTCAACTCCCAACATACTACTTAGAGAGAATGATGTAGCCTCCAGCAAAATAATTTACTGAGGGGTGGGGGAGTGCTACATCCTTGCGAAGTGTAGCAAGATCTTATTGTTGTCAATTTTCTTTCATTTTATATGCAGATGCACTGGGCTAGAGGTCTTGCCCAGCAAAAGAACAGGGAGAAACAGGAAAGAAAATACTTTTTTTTTTTTTAATAACACTAACCATACAGACTTACTGTAATCAAATAACACAAAATCTTTAGTATGACTAGCTAAAAAACCCCACCCAAATTATGCTCTAATTCAGATTTATTTCCAGTCCTGCTCTAAGTTTTTAAGTATACCTACCATATGTATAGGACTCAGTATAGCTGCGTTACCTGTGGGGCACAGGACACTGGGAGCTGTGAAATATCCACCTTGTGACTTCACGGGAGCCCTAGGTCAGTACAAGCTCCCCCCGAATTACCGCACAGGATATTTCAAGGTGAAACAGAGAACATGGAGTGTATAGGACATGCTTCCATAACCAAGAGGAACACCCTGCTTCGCTGCCCTGTTTCACTAGCTCATGGGCTGCAGCAGCAGCTGTGTTGCTTCGTATTCATGGCTGGAGGGCAAGAATACTAGCACGGCAGTCCTGCATATAGCATAGTTATTCAAGCTGTAGGCAGAGATCAGGATACACCCCATCAGAAACGTGCATCTGTGTAAACTTCCTACATTTTTTTCAAAATACAAATATAGACCATAATTTTCAGCTATCCTGCTGTGATTATCAGAGATGCCAACTAAAATCAACAGGAGCTGTAGAAGTTTAACGCTTCTGGAAATGTGATTCATGGGTACATACAATTGGTCTGCTAAACCTATGCTTAGGCAGGTTCCTTTGTTTCTTATTTAGGCACCTAACGTTAAACACTCAGGCTTGAAAAAAATTGGCTCTACTCAGTGTTGTGAAAAGCTCTGACTAGCTGTAGAAACCTGTTGTTCATTTTATGAACAAATAATTTATTTGTTCACCCCAAAGAGTTATCATTTATAATTGTTCAGATCTGCTTTTCTCACTCCTTTTCATAATAGTCATTTGGCCAGAGCAGGAGGTTACCATTAAATTCAACCAGTGTTGTGCAACACAAGGAGTTTTTTCCATCACTGATCAGAATACATGAAAGAATAAATTCTGAGATTGGAATATATGCTACTCAGATTATTTTGCTACAGGAAAGTAACCCTTCCTATAAGCCAGGGCTGTTCTTACGACAGCTTTGAAAGGAAGGCTTATTTCTGAAGAAGGCAACTGGATTACTAACTGAGCTGAAATGACAGATGTATGCTGTTTGTGCTTGCAGTCACACCACCTTAGGCTATGATTTCATACAGCTAAGCAGGGCTGGGCTTGGTCAGTACTCGGATAAGAGATTTACAAAAAGTCCGCCGCAGGAAGTGGTTTGGGTGATTCAGTCAGTAGGCTGTACTGAATAATTGGGCACTGCTGCAAAGTGTGGAGACATTGGGTTCTGGATATGCCACAGTCTTGGTGCCACATCAAATTGAAGTTTCTAAAAGACTCCAAAGCCTTTTCCAAAAAGCCACATCAAATTGAAGTTTCTAAAGACTCCAAAGCCCTTTCTTTCCAAAAGCACTACATCTTAAACTGGAAATCCCTGTCCAATGTGAATGTACTATGTCTGCCTACAATTTGTTTTTATGAGTGTCACATAATTGGATAAACTGCGTAACTGCTTCACACAGGTAAATCACCACTCAGAATAGCTGTTAGACTGTACAATGTGGAAAAGGTTCCGCTTGCATAATAGACTTCAAGAGGGCTGGTGTGCTTCAAAGCTGGTCTGCTCCTTCCAGCTATGTCAGCTGGGCTCATAAAGGATACTGTCTGAAATTTTACATCCTGCATCCTGAGCTCATCATGGCAACACCAGTGCTGAGGAAAGAAATCTCTGACCATTTTGAAATGGATAGAATAAACGCCAGCTTTACGGATACCTTTTCTCCAGATTAACCCTGGAGCCTTGCAGGGAATCTGATGGTGGTGGCCCTTTCAAATATATTGGGCTTACCATTTAACTGTTTACTAGAGCTGGAAAAGTATAGGGCTAAAAGGGATCTGTACTATCTCTTCCTTTGACTTGAGAGCTTAAAGAAGAGTCTGAACACCTTTTCTCCTCACCAGCCTCTTGTTTCCCCAGAACAAAACCACTGGGTACCCACCTTACAGATTCAGCAGGTGCCTCTCATCAGTAGGGGCTTCTCATACAGAGCTGCTGGCAGGGTTGAGACCTTAAGTTAGGCTTTTATGTTCACTTCCACAAGTTACAGCAATTTAATTTTTCCTAAGTAGAAAATCAAAGGTATAGGACAAAGAAGTCATTGTATGTATCAACGCATTCTTGGATGAACATCACTTCACTCTTGTACTCAGCCTTGTAACTCATGACAGCTCTAAAAATACACATACCACATAAATAAATATTTTACTAAGAGATTTTCTCAGAAGTTTGCTGTGAGAGAGATTGATTTTCCTCCTAACAAAGGCAGTACTGAATGAAGTACTGAATCCTCTCATTTCAAATATAATTTTCAGTAAAGGGATCTTACAGATGAATACTCTGTCAAATCAAAACTATTATTGAATGCTTTGCAATTGAGAATAGATTATATGCTGTTTGTCATCTCCAGCTTCAGTCAATAAAAGCTGCATGAAGCTTATCTGTAAACTCTTCCAATTTATGCAATGATAGCCTAAAATCGTCACAAGAAGAGGCTCAGAGAGGTGCAATTCTGAAAATCAAGACAATCTAAAAGTTGCAAGCTTCAACTTGTTCTTATGGTGAAGGTATGCACAAACATTCATGTCTACAAGTATTCATTAGAGAGAGTTTACAACATACCTCCCCGTAGCTATCAAAAGCTACTCAGTACTTTCACAAACAAATCCAGATAACACACATGCCCCCACACCCCTATCAGAGTTGGGTAATATCTCTCTCCTCTTGACTGGCTGTGTAACAGTGTAAGGAGAGGGCAACTGTTTCATAAAGGGTGTGTTGAAAAATAGGCCGGGTCCTGTCTTGGATAGGAAAAGGAGGTAGCAGCAGCTAATTTCTGACCTAGAGGCTAGATAGAAAAAAATGCCTCCAAGTGAGCCAAAGGATGCAACCTAAAGCAGTTTTTGATGCTTTTCTGAGCAAGAACAGTTTAGAATTTGTTGCAACTAATTTGCTGATGACAACAGTTTCTCACTTCCGCTAGCTGAGACAGCAGGGCTGGGCATGGGCAGGATACCAAAAAAATTACAAGGGAACTATCACTATTCTCACTACAAGAGTAAGCCTGATAGAAGATTGGCTACATTAAGAGGAAAAAGCCTTGAAATGTTGTTCTTGGAGTCAGTCTACCCTTTTCTCCACAATTCTCAAGACTGTCTTTAACAGTTGGTCTAGTTCAGTAATTTAAGAAGGGAAATCAGTTTTGTGAACTTTTGGGTGTAGAGTGTTCTCCCTATGAGCTGTAATGCTACAAGAATGTTGTAAGGAAATGTAAGAGAATTAACTGCTAGGAAATTCCAACATTCCCTTCTGCTCTCAGACAGGAGGAGGGAAAGAAAGGAAATAGAAAGTAGCAGAAGCACCACAGACAATTACACTGGAATGAGGTTGCACAAACGGCTGGAACCTACATTTCTGTCTAATTCAGATAAGTCCTCCTTCCCTTGTCTTATGGAGAAAGTGGTTTAGTACTTATTTCAGAAAAGCCTGCCACAGACTAAAGAATCAACATCCCACGTCACTGGATTTTCTTCTTGTCTATTTTCTGTATTTGATCAGGTTTGAATTATTATTATGAAGCCTTGCAGCTTATCCTCTTACAGACATTTAGGAAGACTTTACCTTTATTTTTTTTGGTGATTACTCTTTACAGAAGAGTGAGTATTTGTAACTGAGAGAGTTATAAAGCAGGAAAAAAAAGTGGCATTGCTAGAATTGTTGGGGCTCTGAATAATGAATACTTTTCTGCTATTTGTTTTCTTTTTTCAGATGATACTGGATTAAGCAACAGGCTTCCTATGTGGAGACAAGGAAGCATGGGATATCGAGGCCTCCACCGTTATCTTTTCCCATGCTGAAACTAGGTATTTTATTTCTCCATTTTGTCTTCTACATCTTCATTTTTTTTTTAACCATGAAAACTACTTTTCCACCTCATGGTGGTTTCACTTGTGCCTACATCCTCTTCTGGAGTCCTTTGTCAAAGACCTTGGAAAATTCAAGGGAATTACTGATTTATCTGCTCCTTTACTAACACCCCAGATATTTTTAATAAGGAGCTACACTTTATAACATACATTTTCCTCATTCCCAACTTGTTTATCACTGAGGAGATGGGATCAACTAAAAAAACAAACACTGAAAAGGTAATTGTGATTTAACAAAGCCTTTTGTGTTAGATTTATTTTCCTCCCTCAGGAAAGCTGTATGGCTAAAACATAAACTCTTCACCTGCACAGGAAATATCTAAGCTTCAATGTGATTCCTCCTTACATGATGCCGGTCAAATTTCTTTCATCGCTGCGGTTGCTTTGCTGTGCATAACACCACTGTATTTTCAATGCTCTAGTGATCATAGAAAAGAAGTACAATACAGACACAATGTAAGTATTGTTGTTTCTGTAAGTACTAATGAGCTTCTGAAAATTCCAAGGGAAGTAGGAATTTGCCTTAAGGAAAGTGTATTTTTCTGGTGCTTCCATATGCTCCTGACAGAAAGCAGCTGTATCAGGACTGACAGCTCAGGTCGCCTTTATCCGAGCCTCCACCAGACACAAGACCAAAATCCAGCTGATAGATCATCAGGATTCTGAGTCATACTGTCTGGGAAAACAGATACTACAGGGTTTCAGTGTAGAAGGACTTTTTAAATGACTCAGTTAAAGCCAGACCAAATTCATCTGCAGCCACTTATATTGATTCCCATTCACAGAATCACAGAATCACAGAATCATTTAGGTTGGAAAAGACCCTCAGGATTATCGTGTCCAACCATTCACCCTACTCTATAAAGGTCTCCCCTAGACCACTACATCTAAGCGATGCTTAAACACCTCCAGGGATGGCGACTCAACCCCCTCCCTGGGCAGCCCATTCCAATCTCCCACCACTCTTTCCATGAAGAATTTTTTCCTAGTGTCCAGTCTAAACCTACCTTGTTTCGACTTGAAGCCATTCCCTCTGGTTCTGTCACCAATTACCCGAGAGAAGAGACCAGCACCAACATCTCTACAATGTCCTTTCAGGAAGCTGTAGAGAGTGATGATTCCTAATCAGCTAAGACAAGCCAGGCAGCCTAGTTTGAATGTGAACCTCAGTGATCAGACAACCTTTTGGATTTGCTCAGTGCAAACAGTTTAAAATTTCACTTTTCATCATACGATGATGGAAGACTAGAGGTAAGTAAGCTAAGGTGGGAATTTACAGCACTCTAGCTACTGTGCCCTAGCCCCTTCTGAACTAACACTTGCAATAAGTGTATCCTACTTTGGGTGGACTAACTAGTGAGCTCTGATGGCATTTCCTAGTCCACTCAGCAGTGGTTGCCTTGTATAGCTGAGACCAAAGTTAATCTATTGGAACTTGCTCACATCTTGCACGTGAGATTCATTTCTCTTCTTCTGTGGTTAGCACAGAGTGGGCAGAAAAGTCAGCAAGCCTGACCTGGAGCATCTCCTCTACAACTGGGGCTTGTACAGATAAAAAGCGTGAATGAATTGGCTGCTGTGTAATTCAGGCATTTCTAAGGGCCTTTCCTACTATCCCTTGGGCAAATTCTCTCAGTATTTTCTTCTTTAGGAAATAAATCATATTTTCATGGTTTTGGGGTTTGGTTTTTTTTTTGAAAGAAAAATAATTGGAATTTGATCTAGAGTAGTAAAAGTGGACAATAAACAAGAAGAAAACCCGATGACATGGGATGTTGATAGGTTAGTCTGTGGCAGTCTTTTCTGAAAAAAACAGAAAATCTACCCGTATAGGGTGGAGACCTTGAATGTTTCTATTTGCAAATCAGCAGGTGATTCTCTTCTCATGTAAGCATCTAGAAATGCAAAATGAGAATATGCTGGTGAAGCCATTCCCTCTTTGGCCCAACGCTTAGAAAAGTAACTCTGATAAACCCACTAGAATTATCAAAATCACATTTATAATGAAAAAAACCCCAAGCCCTGACAATCTATTTCTAGCCAAAACTAGCTGGGTAATCATTACTCTCCTTACCTGGCCCAAACACAGACTCTTTACCTACCTTCTTACACCTGGGTGACTCATACGTGGTCAGGACCAGATAGTATGCCCTATAAAATGTCATCAAACAGGAACCTGAAAGAGAGCAAAGAATACTGTCCAAAAAACCCCTTTTGAATTCAGTGATGGAAAAAGTTTGAGCTAAATAAAAATTTGAGAGAACACCTTCCCCCACCCCAGGCAATTTCAAGTACATGGGAATAGAGAACAGTGTCTGTGTACCTCGGGTCATATATTTTTTTTCTGACAGTCATGTCTGTAGTTTGTTCCTGGCCCATATTCAAGCAAATACAAGAATATGATTGGTTCTAAGAGCGAGTATCAGGGACTCATATTTGAGTTACACTTTAAAAGGCACCGAAACAAAAGCATAAAGTGTTAAACCACATCTGAGGTATTGATTTAGGCTCTGCTACAATTTAGGCAGACTTCCTCTTTATATATTAAGGTACAAAATTTGTCACCAATGAAGTGCATAAAATCATTTTCCAGCCTGAAACGGATGATCTTGGTGTAGGTGAGGGAACAATTTGTCCTGTTGTGCTCTCTCCCTTTCACTGATTTGTTGCTCTTTAGGTTTTGTGTTTTAGGATTCTTCAAAGAACTGTCTGCGAGGGCACACAGAACAAAGCTATGAAATAGATTCCCCTGTTTTACAAACTGGGCTGGCAAGGCTCTTGCTGCCTAAATGTTGGTGCTGGAAGGGACTGGGAGTGTCTGTTGTTCACACAGACAGTTACCACTTCCCCTGTGCAGTCAGGTAGGCTGCTGCTCCCCAGTAAAAGGCCAAGGAAATAGGTGGATGGTGGCTATTTTGGGGTCAGAGCAGAGGGGAGGGAGGGGTTCTATCTCCTTACATGAACAATCACTATTGCCACTTTCTTCACCACAGCAGGTTAAACTCTCACCTCTTGGCTGCAGCCCATGTGTACTACTTTATGCTCTTTTGTAGGATGCCAAGATCCAGTTTTTTCCTACATGTTGAGCAGCCCTGGGACAGCCCAGTGTCAGCAATGCTGGTTTCTAAGAATTCAGCACACTTATATACTTACTGCTCAGATGATATGTTTTTTTTTTGTTTGACCAGTCGTGTCTGCCTCTTATATTTTAAACAAAGCAGTACAAGGATTAATGCAAGTGGAATGTGCGTACTGGAACACGGTCTGTTTGTTACAGGAAACTGTTGTCACGCGTTACTGACAATCTGACACAGGCTCGATTGTCTGGATTGCAGCGTAAAACGGGAAACTTACCTTTGAGGGAATATAAACCATTTATCAGTGGCTAATCTCCAGGTTGTTTTCTTAATGTCAGTGAGAAAAAATAATTTGGTGACAGAAATAAGTTGTTTTTTTTGTTATAGATACTCTACCCGGGTCACCAACAGTACCAGGTGGATTTTCTTCAGAAGATAACTTTTCTTTTTTACCTTGGTTGTGCTGTTTACAATACAAGGCAAGAAGAATAGCACCAAGATGAGACGTTCTGGTCTCAGTAAATTTCATGATACAGTGGCCTTCATTTCAACTGGAATTGGTTTTAAAAGTGAAAACAGTTACTTGGTTTCCCCTCTCTCCTTTTTGGAAGTTTCTAGATCATGTTTGGCCCATTCCTGGGCTATGAAAGAACATGAAAGCTCAAGCTTGTGCTGGCTCACCACCACCTTTTTGGCTTAAAAGCTAGGCAGCATCTGGCCCAGCCTCTGTCATTTGGATCAAAATGCACTTTTTAACACGAAAAGAAGTTTATTGGTGGTACGAAAGTTACTGTATTGAATTGCCTTGTGAGGCTTCTTTTAACAGACATCAGAATTACTGAGAGTTCAAATAATATTTAGCTTCAGGAAAAGTGTGGGAATTTCTGTTTGCCATGGACGTGACATAAAAGTTAGACTGAGTCCCTGGGGGTGAGGGATATCAGGAAGGACCAAGGGCAGGAAAGCTGGACAGGGTGCTATGTTTTATTTGCTCAGGATTTATGACAGCCATATTATACCTTGGCTTGGAGGCTTGGCAGCCTTTTCTTCACTTGGTCTAATGAAATCATAGAATCAGCATGATAGGGGTTGGAAGAGACCTCTGGAGATCATCGAGTCCACCCCCCCTGCCAGAGCAGGGTCACCCAGGGCAGCCCACACAGGAACAGAGCCA
>JANHGN010019942.1:26376-47515 GCA_024605025.1 Megaceryle maxima
CCACCCCTCAGATATTTATAGACATTCATCAGATCCCCTCTCAGTCTTCTCCTCTCCAGACTAAACAGCCCCAGTTCTCTCAGCCTTTCTTCACAGGGGAGATGCTCAAGTCCCTTCATCATCCTTGTAGCCTCCATTGGACTCCCTCCAGTGGATCCCTGTCTCTCTTAAATTGGGGAGCCCAAAACTGGACAGGTGTATCTATAGTCCACATCTTCTTGATTCATAAGTATGAGTTGCAGGAAGAGAGGGAGCATAGGCAGCGCTGAAAATCCCCCAGGGGATCACAGAGCCCACTCCAAATCACTTGGTGGCTGAGCTGCAGCCTGTACAGCAGCACTGTGTGCTGTAGCTGTTGACAAGTGTGGCTGAGGCCAGGGCTGGGAGAAGGCAGCAGCTGCCACCAGTGATAGCATTCAGGGTGTGATTAGGAAGGGGGGCACGGGACCAGCGGGGATGGCAGCTGACGCAGCAACTGAAGTATGAATCAGGAATGGGGAGGGAATTTGGGTGAGAACACAGACAATTTGGATTTGAGATTGAAAGTTTTCTTCTTTTCTGTCTGCTGCATCTAAATACGCTCACACGCCGGGGCATTTATATGTTATGTATATGTATATATACATATACATATGTATATGTTACCGAACTATTTTAAGAAGCAGTTCACCCATACTGGTCAGAAGCCACCTGCATATTGATTTTCTAAAGAGAAATTAACCTTATTTCAGTGTGAGTAGTGCCTAGCACCTTTGCTAAGCATATTGCAGTCCTCGGAAAAACCAGATCATTCCAACATCAGAAAAACAATAACATGAATGTTTCCAGTCATCAGTGGTTTCAGCAGTATCAATCGAGACACATGCTTAAAAATGAGGAAAACATCTTTATCCAAGCTATTTTTTTCCTGTTTCTGTTCTGGTTCAGGCTTTCCTCTGATTCAACTCCAGAATAATCACCTTATGGCTATTGTTAGGAAGGTTGGAAGAGTTAAACCGAGGTGAATTTGGCCCTTTTGTTTGTGCTATCTGTACTTTTTGTACCCTAAAGCTCAGGGTGACACTTGATATTGTACTTAGTCAAAGCCTTTCAAGCGGTGCACTCTGTATCAGATTAATGATGCTCTGAGTTACCCAGGCAGCAAATCAACCACAAACCAATAGACATACAATAGTTCAGGTGTATTTTTGTCAAAAGAATGAAGGACTTGCTGTGACAACAACACCGGAAAGATAGAAATATGTGGGCAGATGGCAGTAGGGCCTCGTTTGGACAAGTGAACAGCCTGAACTAGTGTCATCTCACCTGGCATGTGACCTGAGAGAATTTGGCTCTAAGTCCTTTCCTCTCTTTTGCACGGCCCTTTGTTCATTGTCTTTCAGCAGTGACTGATATTTGAAATCCATATGCTGCTGCTGTGTACAGAGCTCTAGCACCAGAGGAGAGCAACCCGAGCTTTAGAGACACTTCAAAAGCAAGAGGACATAATATCTGTCTTGGGACAGCCATTTAGGACGGTCTTTTTTATAAAGCTTTGTCCCCGAGAACACAACAGTTGTCTGATTTTGAGCAGCCATTACCTTACCTTTATTTTGACGGATCACTCAGCTTAGCTTGGAGCTCTGCACTTCCATCAGGGAGCCGAGTCCTCTCAATGTGTGTGTGATGTGATGTGTGAAAGACTTTTCAAAAAATCCTGATGTTAGGATAAAAAAAAAAGAGGTAAAATTGCTCATTTTTATATAAATGTTTGGGTCAGAACAGGAGGAAGGAGTCTGTTGGTAGCATGAGGAGTTTACCCCTGTGAGGTCAGACTACAGGCTTTCCAGAGAAATTCCAATGAGGTTGCTGTTAGAAATGCTAAATTGTAATTTCTGTTGCTTTTCTATTTTTAATTTCATCAGGTTATTCGACTTTATCATGCAGGCAGATCAAAAGGCATGCAAGCACCACGAAGGGAAGCTAGGAGAAGATGCCAGTGCAGAGAACCTGGCAAAAGACTCCCAGGTGAGTGACCTCGGGGAGGCTGAGCTGGCTTCTGGCTGGGTCTGAGATTCCAGGGCTAAATTGAGGGAGTTGCTTGCTCTGGCTGCTTAGGAAAGGCAGATGCACAACAAGTGGAGTTTAATTTCTATGCTTCTCATCCCCCTGTAACTGCAAGACAGCTAGCAGCAGGAATGCTGTCGCCTCACATCCCTACCGGAGGAGCTGATTGTTTAGAGCAGAGCGTGTGAGAGATGTTGGCTTCCCGTTCTGTAGCACTTTCCCTGTCTTACCCAGCTTGACAAACAGAACAACACTTCCATGATGTTTAGGTGTTTTATAATATGTGCTAGCAGTAGAATCGAGGCCAAGGGCCAAGACAGCTAATTAATTCCACTTTCCTGAATTAACCCAGAAAGTTTAAGTTACGTGTGGCAATTATCTCCTTTAAACTGGTAAGCGTGCCCAAAGTGGTTGTTGCCTGCTGTCTTTCTCCCTGTCTGGGCAGAGGCAGCGAGCCTTGCTGCGCGTTCACTCGCGCGGTGCCACACGAGCGCGACGCATCCTCCTGCCGCGCCGGCGGCCCCGCGGTGCTGGGCTCTGCTCCTGCACGCAGCTGCCAGCCGCCCGCTGCCTGAAGAGGTCACATTCCAGAAGATGAGGCAGAAAAGGGTAAGGCACCGGTGTATCATCGGCATGGCTGTTAGCTGGAGGATGCAAAAAGGCAGAGAGAGATGAAGCGGCAGGCCCAAGGTCCCCCCAGGAGCTGGAGTTACTGTAACGCCCCGAGTCCCGCATTTAACCCGCATCTCCACCCCAGGACCTACACACAGAGCTTTGTGTTAAATTACACAAACCTTACAGATTTCTTTTCCAGTTTAATTTCCTCATGCTGCTAAAACAATGCCAGTCGCCGGCAATGCTCGCTCCATGTAACTTCAAAGGCTCTGGCAACTTGAGCAAACAAGGAAACCACAATCAAAGAGCAAAATATGCTACTCCTTGCTTGGACTTCTGGTCTTTTTCTTTTTGCTGAAGGTGCCTGGTTGCTTCTAATTAGCTTAATCTGATTAGCCTTCACTGGACCTGTCGTGTAATGATGAACCTAAACTCAAACGTAACAATATGAGGCTGATGTGTGACTCTGTAGGGTGGTACAGGAGCTCCCAATCTGCTTGCAGGAACCATTAGAGGGTTTCTGTGCCAAAGCTGGTGGACTTCAGTGGTTCTGGTGGTTTATGCCAATGAATTATCAGATGTCCTACGATGGGTCTCATGGCCCTGACAGCTCCTTAGGCCACATGTGCAGAATTCACTGCATGGGACCAATGTACTTCAGTCTGCTTTGGGCTGCACAGTTTGCTTCAGTGGTTCTTTCTTGGGCTTCCTGGCACACTGTGAAATACAGCTGATGTATCTATCCCATATTTAATAGCCAGACCACCATCCATCCCAGCAATCCACAGTGAGAAGGCAAAACCAGAGGACAGTGTACAAGCAGGTGATGAATTTCAGCACCTTCCCAGAGAGCTGGGCAGGGAGAAGGGGGTGTTCTCCAGAGCACAGCTTTGCCTTCTGCTCCGGGGAGCCATGGCAAAGCGGGGTGTTAGGAATCCAGCTTGAAGCTTATAAAGCTGGGGTCCCTGGAGAGGGATGTTGCTATAAAAATGCCCACTCAGCCTACTAGGAAAATACAATAGTTAATGGTGAAAAATTACAGTGTTTTTACAATTGCCATTAAAACCCTAGGGGAGCCTGTAATGGGCTAAATGGACTACTTAGAGAAAAGCCCTCATATTTTCCTCTTTTTTTGTGTGTGTGTGTGTTTTAATTTACTGTATGTGGCTGACATTATCCATAAACCAAAACTTATGACTCTGTTACAACAGGAGAAAAGAACACTTTATTGTCTGCTGTTGGCAGATCACCCAAAGTCCCCTCCCAACTTAACAAGCGTTAAGCTTCAATAAGACACAAGACACTTCAGAAAAAAACATCGCCACAAGGCTAATGATGACAACAGCTGCCAGCAAACTTTCCATTGCAAGCAAGTAAAGACTTGAAACAAATTTTAGCTCAAGTTTTGTTTTAGTAGCATCAGTGACATGTCTGTGCCGGCACAGGCTCAAATTGCATTCCTTAACACTAGGACTGGAGACCTATCTCCTGGAGTCATTACATTGCAACAGCCTGGTAGTCATGAGTAGAGTTGTGAAGTCTTTAACAAATCTGACCTTTTTCTTCTTTTAAGAAGATGTGTTCATGCCCCAAAAGGCCAGTGAGTCAAGTCACAGGAGTCTCATACAGATGAGAATTTCTGCGTACCAAAGTTAAGGTGCCTTTTATGTTTGGAGGAGGGCATGAGAATGAGGTTGCGGGTCCCAACAATGCTGGAGAATCAAGAACTTTGTAATTCTTTTTACTTCTCTGGTATTAATTTTCTTCTTAGCAAGTCATTTAAAGCCCAGTCTACATCAATGACCTTACCTATGCAAATAAGAGTACAAGTACAGTGTGAGTAGGTGAGGTCTGACCTCTACCCTTTCCCTTCATTTTTCCACTCTATGCTGCAGTGCCAATTGTACACCTCTCCCACTGGGTGGATCATGAAGTTGCTGTATAAGAGGTTGCTCTATGCAAAAAGCCTTGAAGATAATTAGATGAAAACAACCCCAAACCCAGTAAAATGTCTGAACAATATAACTGCAAGATGGTACAACACAGAGAGTGAGTGCTGCTTGGTAGGGAGATGAGTGCCCACCATCTGTTGTCGATGGACTCTCCATTCTCAGAACAAGTGTTGCCATTTTGCTCAGCATCTTCAAGAGCTGCAGAGAAGTAATGAACAAAAGCAGGCTGGAAAGCCCTTCTGACATCCTGACTATCTTTTCTGTCTCGTGAGAAGGATGATTTTAGAAGGGGACTGTCTTGCAGAGGTGGAGTTAGTCACTGCGCAAAAATGGAACTTAACAAATCTGTTCTCTGTGCCACCATCAGGAACATTTACATGTTGGTTTTCTGACAAGTACAGTTTTGCTGTGTGTGACCTAAGACAGCCAGAGATTGCATTTCCTTTAAGAAGAATCAGGCAGTTCTGTTGCATCTCTCTTACTTGGTGGAACAAAAGCCACAACACTGCCTGAAACTAAACGTATTTTCTCATCT
Source organism: Megaceryle maxima (assembly GCA_024605025.1). Classification (NCBI taxonomy): domain Eukaryota; kingdom Metazoa; phylum Chordata; class Aves; order Coraciiformes; family Cerylidae; genus Megaceryle; species Megaceryle maxima. The sequence continues at coordinate 31,525 of JANHGN010019942.1, forward strand.
GTGTGTCTGCACTTTTGGCCCTATAGTACAGTTCAGCAGCTTATGTATCCTAAAGTGTCTGGCTGCGGACACCAGCCTTTTTAGAAGGCTCCTACCTTGTCTGCATTGCATTGACCATGTAATTTTGCTGGGTGGTGATAAAAGCAGCTAATTTGACATGAGTTAATGTAGCCTATGGGTTGGCATATGCTTGACTCTGGATTAAGGCATATTGTGGCTCTAAATCTCTGCTGGTGTGAAGCTCCTGCATTTTGGGTGTTGGTATTCAAACTACTGGGACATGAAACAAATTTGAGCTTAAGCATGTGCTGGGACTCAAGCTTGGAATGCAGTCTGGAAGTAGCCATGGTGATGTCCACACCCATGCAGAACCCCGTTACTGAAGCCACATAGGGGCATCATGATGACTTCCCCTCTTGTTTATTTATGGTGTCACCAGTAAAATCCTGAGATAACATAGCTTGGCCTTTGTCTCCTATACTGAACTTGTGCTACATGAGGTTAGAAAAACAGGTTTTAAAGAAAACTTAAGAATATTTGTTATTAAGTCATTAAGTGATCATAAACACCAAGCCCCATGTTACTGTTTTAGAGTAATTTTTCAGACCATAGATAGATACCATTTGCATCTGGCCAGTAAACAGAACAATATTTAAATAATGAGCAGATTAAAGCACTTACCCTACGAAAATATCGACCTTCTAAGGGGCTCTACAAAGACATTTTGTATATGTGGTCCTATCATCAGCATACACAGAACAGTAGAGGCAAAAGGAGCGTGTTGTTAAGGGGTTTACCTTATCTAAAGTGAAAAGAATGATGGCTATCAAAAGTAAAGAAGAATATTGGATTTGAGAACTTCAGCTGAATATTCTGTACAGAAAACCTGATATTAAACTTGTGAAGAATCCACGTCTGTATTTTAGAGATGCAGTCCTGGTTACTTATATACAAAACATTTGCGTGCCTTAATTATTTAGGATATATTTCTGAAATTAATTTATTTCAGAACAGAACAAGACCAAATTTCTATGGTTTTACTTCAAGGCAAAACTCCCACATTTGCCCTATCTGGAACTGACTTGGCTTGATTTATCCTTTATTTATTTTCCTGAAACATGTTGTGCTATTAACTTAGGCAGGACACTCCTCATTGTTTTCACTGGAGAGTCCTGCTTAAAACATGGGTGCACACTACACTATCCTAATGATGAACTTGGAGTGAGGAATCAGATCTGAAGAAGGGACAATCTGATTTTGGAAATCTCTAACTTCTTGTGCACGCTCGACTTTACAAAAAAGAGCAGAGACAAAATTCAGTTTGAACTCTGCCACACAAAAGCAGCAGTCCTTCCTATTCTCTGAGAAGGGAGCTTCATTTGGAAAAGAAAAAAAAAAAAAAAAAGGAAAAAAAACCCCCTGAATTGCATCCTCCCACGAGGACATTTAATTTAATAAAGCAGCCTCCTCAGGATTGCTCCACTGTTGCTTAGGCGCCTCAGGGAGAGGATTCTTCCTCATGAGAGGGATGATCTTGGCCAGGCATGAGGGAGACACTAAGGCTGGGTGTTAGGGAGTGGATTTGTCCCTGAGGGCAACATTCCCCTTTCCAAACAGCTGTATGGATTTCTAATGCAAATTCTGTCTTCATTATGTGTGTTAGAGGATTCATTTTTAGGTAGGTCAACTGTTTTACACCCCTTTCTGAATTCCCCTGGCTTGCTTGCTTGGTTTGGCAGCTTGCAGAACTGCCCTCCTTATGTCCTGGTATAGACCTGCCACCCTCCTCCATCCTTCCCCAGGCGACGGGATGTAGAGTGATAACAGTCTAAATGAATTGTTGGCAAGTTATGCAGGGGTAGCCTGAGGTTTGGCTTTGGTGTGCCACTGTCAGTAATTCCAGGAGGAACAAGTTAGTCCTTCTGCCTGCCAAGCTGGAGCAGTGGAGTCCCCTGCCCTGTCTGTAGCCAGGGTCTGGAGCGGTTTAGTCAGCTGCTACCCCAGCACCAGTCACCCACCAGCTGCTCCTCCTCGTCACGGGGCTTTGGCAATTTCTTGTTTCAGCATCAGTTTGCCAGGTAGAAGCAAAAGGCAAAACTCTACTACATGCTCCTAAAGAACTGAAAGGGAACTTTCTCTGTCAGCCTCAACGTGAACAAGACTGAGATGAAGTCTCCCACCCCTATCCCACCCCCGCCAGCCTCTACAGTAGTGCAAAAGTCTTTCAAAATGTGAAACAGATGCCTGGTTTGGGGAAGCTCAATGCCTACCTGTTGCATAGTGCCTCCAACCCAGCCATGGATGCTGTCCAGGAAATGGCAAAGCAGAATCTAGAGTTTTACATACACAAATAATACACCCTTCTGTCTAGGAGGAATAACCCATGGCTGTAAAGTAAGGTAGTATTTGTTACTAAAACATTTCAGGCCAGACAAGCTAAGAATGGAGTTAGGAACGAGCAGGCTTGCAACAAACTTGGGTGGATAAAGCCCCTTGCTTAGGTGGTCAGCATTCTTGGGCTGTGATCATCTCGAAGGATGATTAGATACTCTCCTGACTTTGGGAATGTTGTGAACAACCAGTCCTTTGGTGTTCCTCTTTTTTCTGGTTTTTTTTTGGGGTGTGTGGGTGTTGGAAGACTATATCTTGTTCGTTTGATCTTTATGCTCTTGCCTCCCATGGCAATCTCTCTGGCTTTCCTACATGTTTGAGTTTTCAGGAGGAAACATGGAGGAGGAGAAGCCAAAGAGGTGTGAAAGAAAGGACATTGAAACGTTGTTACATCCAGCAGCGGGATGGCCTTTGGCAGCACATGCATGCCTTTCTCTAAGCCAGACTCACTCTGCATAATGGCTTTGGCCCCAAATCAGAACAGTTACGTACACGGCACATTTTACTCCTTTCCAAACTCTAATAAGAAAGGAGGGGAAATACTGTTCTGTTTAGAAACACTCGATGGCAGCGTATTTTGATATCTAAGTATCTGTACTTCCTGACATAACGTGAAAAGTGGGGCAGTCACAGGGTCACACAACCACACTTTTCACCAAAAAAAAAAAAAAGTCGATAAAACCACGAGATGGCGCTTAAAGCCCAAAATAACCACCAAAACCTGCCTAAACCGCAGGGCTTCCAGTGCCATCTAGTGCCGCCACCCGCCTTCCTGCTCCGGGCAAGTAACATCTCAGTCTAGGGTGGTCCTCAGGGTGGCTAACCTCTGAAGGAGAGGGTTAGGTGCTTGTGGTCATCATGTGCAACATGTGCGGTGGCTTGAGATGGGGAGCGTGTCTGGAGGAAATATTACTGTCTTGTAATATTCTGACTCTCTTCTTGCACTCCTCCCAAAGCATCCCACCCTCACAGACAGGGTACTGGTTTAGGTTCACTTTTGGCTGTTCTCGTGGTAATTTTGACAGGGTTGAATTTTACTGTCACAAATCATTGGTTCCGAGGTATAAGGAAATAGAGGTGGGCTGTGAGAAAATTGTAGAATCATAGAATGGTTTGGGTTGGAAGGGATCCTCAAAGGTCATCTAGTCCAACCCCTCTCCAGTGACCAGGGACACCTTTACATATATCAGATTGCTCAGAGGCCCATCCACCCTGACCTGGAATGGTTCCAGGGATGGAGCATCTACCACCTCTCTGGACAACCTGGGCCAGGGTCTCACCACCATCATTGTAAACAACTTCTTCCTTCTCTCCAGTCTGAATCTCCCCTCTTTTAGTTTCAAACCATCACCCCTTGTACTGTCACAGCAGGCCCTGCTCAAAAGTCTGTCCCCATCTTTTCTGTAGACCCTCTTTAAGTATGAAATGCCATGTAAGGTCTCCCTGGAGCCTTCTCTTCTCCAGGCTGAACAACTCCAATTCCCTCAGCCTGTCCTCACAGGAGAGGTGCTCCAGTTCTCTGATCATTTTTGTGGCCTCCTCTGGACCCACTCCAATAAGTCCTTGTGCTGAGGGCTGCAGAGCTGGACCCAGCACTGCAGGAGGGTCTCCCCAGGGCAGAGCAGAGGGGTAGGATCTCCTCCCTCACCCTGCTGCCCACGCTTCTCTTGACGCACCCAGGATGGGATTGGCCTTCCTGGCTGTGAGCACGTGGTGCCAGCTCATGTTCAGCTTTCTCTCCACCAGCACCCCCGTGTCCTTCTCTGCAGGGCTGCTCTCAATACATATTAGAAAGACATTTCTTGCATTGATAAAGTTTTATCTTTTTTTTTTTTGGCAATTCCATTTGGCAACTTTAGAAGTCTTCAAGAGAAGCAACTTTTTCTTTTCAATCTTGATTCTTCTCAATATTTCAAGGACACAGAGAGCAAATGAATGTCAGTGAAGTAGTGCAAGGAGAAGGATCAGCGGTTTCCACGTTAGACTATCCTGTGTGGAAAAAAAAATAAAAGGTTGTTTTATCTCCAAATGGATGGGACTTACTCATCTCTCCACAGCTGCCTGCTTTACACCGTCCTCCAGCTTGCCTGAGCTTGCATGTTTTCTGAGTGGGAAATGTCCTGTCCTGTTATGTTAGCTCCTCTTCTTCTGAAAAATAAGAGCTAACAGCAACTTTCTTCTCTTGCATAGCTACGATTTCCTGAGCGAAGATTTTCTCTGTCTGGCTTCTTCGCTGCACACTGAGCACTTGCAGTTTCTAACAGAATGAAAAATCTTTTAGCAGTGGCAACAGGGCCATTGCAATTAATGAATACAACACAGGCTTACAGGCACTGCCTGTTAAGTCATTATTTTGCATAGCAACCTCTTGGTCTTATGATGTTCCCCTATCCATGCCAGTTCTTGGTTCCTCCCATGGATCATAATCTTGTGTACTCTTTGCTGGGTTAAAAACTGTCTGGGTGGCTGGGCTCAAAGAGTTGTAATGAATGGAGACAAATCCAGTTGGTGGCCGGTCACCCATGCCTCGGTCTGGGGCCGGTCTTGTTCAATATCTTTATGAGTGATCTAGATGAGGGGATTGAGTGCCTGCTCAGCAAGTGTGCAGACAACACCAAATTGAGTGGGAGGGTCGATCTGCTTGAGGGCAGGAGGCTCTGCAGGGAGATCTGGCCAGGCTGGATTGATGGGATGAGGTTCAACAAGGCCAAGTACCAGGTCCTGCACTTGCATCACAACAACTCCAGGCTTGGGGAGGAGTGACTGGAAAGCTGCTGGAGGAAAAGGACCTGGGGGTGCTGGTGGACACCCAGCTGCACAGGAGCCAGCAGTGAGCCCAGGTGGCCAAGAAGGCCAACAGCATCCTGGCCTGGATCAGGAACAGGGTGGCCAGCAGGAGCAGGGCAGGGATCCTGCCCCTGTACTCGGCACTGGGGAGGCTGCAGCCTGAGAACTGGGGTCAGTATTGGGCACTAGAAGATAAGAAAGCCATTGAGGGGCTGGAGTGAGTTCAGAGAAGAGCACCCAAGCTGGTGAGGGGTCTGGAGAACAAGTCCTATGGGGAGCAGCTGAGAGGACTGGATTTGGTTAGTTTGGAGAAGAGGAGGCTGAGGGGAGACCTTATTGCTCTCTGCAGCCACCTGAAGGGAGGTTGTAGTGAGGTGGGGGTTGGTCTTTTTCTCTCCAGTAAATAACGACAGGACAAGAAGAAATGTCCTGAAGTGGCACCAGGGGAGGGTTAGACTGGGTATTAGGATGAATTTCTTTACTGAAAGAGTCATCAGGTGCTGGAACGGGCTGCCCAGGCAGGTGGTGGAGTCGCCATCCCTGGGGGTATTCAAAAAATGGGTAGATGAGGCACTTCAGGACATGCTTTAGTGGGATGGTGAGGTTGTTGGGTTTTCCTGGGGTTGATGGTTGGAGGTGGTGAACTTGGAGATCTCCTCCAACCATGACAATTCTGTGATTCCGTGGTCGCTGACACACAAGCAGTGGGCAAATACAGGCATTGTCATGTTTGCAGGCATGTAAAGGATCCTGGAGGGCTGAGGGTAAGGAACCTTCCCTGGGGGAAGGTCAGTGAAGGAATGAGAGTGAGAAGGAGGTTTTTCTGTCCAAGATCAGTGCCCCGGGGTCTCACTGGTTCTCTCTTTTTCAAGGGACACACAAGAGACCTGTCAGGAGTCACAAACCAGTTTGAGTAATATCTTGCTCTGAGTTTTGAGTGTGCAACAAAACCAGGAAGAAAATTCCTAATTAATTAGCTCACCTTGAAAAAGCACGGAGAAAATAACAGTCATTCTTGCCACCATATTTAATTCTTTTTTAACAGAATTGTTCTATTTTCTACATAATTAACAGGCAGTTTTGGCCAGTCAGTGTCCAAAGCAAGTGCCACGTGCTGGTCTTGGGCCCCAGTTTAGGAGAAGACAGTGATAAGCACTACACTTCAGTGTTCTGTGTTCTCAAAGTGGAATGTAGGGTAGAGGTTTGGGGTTTAATCACTACACAGTGAGGTCTGCACTGAAGTATTTTACTGAGTCGAGGTCTGGGACACATGCAGACCCGGCCTTGCGTGTAAGACAAGGACACCCAGTAGACTTAAGAATGTATTCCCTCGAAGACACTTGGAATGGATACTTGTGCCTGCAGTAAAGATTGTCTGATGCTTCCCAGTGAGAAAATGGAGGCAGAGTAAGTAGGAACAGATGTGGGGATGGAGAGAGAAGCCAAAGAGAACAAGAACAGTAGAGTTTTCTAAAAGAAAATACATTTTTCTTCTGTGATTGAACTGTGCTTTCCCAACTTTCATCTTTCATTTGCTGTCTAACAAATAGCTTTGAAATGTACTCAGTAAGATCTGTCTCATCTCCCTCCCATGGCTGGACATAGACAATAGTCTTCTACTGTGTCACCAAATGCTCAAGCAGATTAGGACAATCATGGGCTGTGCTATGGATCTAAGTTTCTGGGACCTGATGACTACTCGTGAAGTTTTCCAGTACCCTCTCCCTCATTTCTTTTTTTCTTTAATGGAATTGCATGTAAAAACTACATCATTTAGCTTGCAAGTCAAGCACTACAGTGTAAAATAATATCAGAAATCAGTTGTCTGTGTTACATTAATTTGTCTCTTCCTTCTGTGTCCGTGACATTTACGTGATTTTTTCCCACGGGGTGCTTAACAAATCAAGTTCCTGTCAGTCTCATCTCTGGGAAAACGCAGAGGATGGGCCCAAAGCTACAGTCTGAGCTACTGAAAGGCTACAGTAGTTCTGTTAAAAAACAGCTACAAGAGAAATTATTATATCATAGTATCATGGAATCATAGAGCAGTTTGAGTGGGAAGGGACCTTAAAGCTGATCTGGTTCCAAGCCCCCTGCCATGGGCAGGGACACCTCCCACTGGAGCAGGTTGCTCAGAGCCCCATCCAGCCTGGTCTTGAACTCTTCCAGGGATGAGGCATCAACAACTTGTCTGGGCAACCCCTTCCAGTGTCTCACCACCCTCAGAGTGAAGAACTTCTTCCTAACATCCAGTCTAAACCTAACCTGCTCTAGTTTAAAGCCATTGCCCCTTGTCCCATCACCACATGCCCTTATAAAAAGCCCCTCTCCAGCTTTCCTGTAGGCCCAAGAATGCTAGAACCAAAATCAATAACATGCTTACGGTTTTTCATCCTCCTCCTCTTTCTGAAACCTGTAAAATGATGTGGTTTTGCTTATGCTTTTTGAGCAAGGCAGATGGTAAATTCCCAAATTGTGTGTTGCCTGAACCTTCTGCTGTTTGGTTTGGGTGGTGATTCAAAATTACATGGAAAATTTGTGCTGACCAATTCCTCTCATGGCTCGGGTAGTGCAGGTGAGCCTAGCAGGGGAAAAGAAGTAAGGGCTTCCATTCAGATGAGAACCATCAAAGCCTGTGAAGGTTGGCACCAGTACCTGCTGGTTCTTTGCAGACAGCACATGAGAAGCAGGGGGGGCTCATTTCCAAGAACTGGCTTCAAAAAAACAACAGGGACTGTGTAAAAGGTTTCATTTTTATTCATGACCTCTCCTGGGCCAGTGGGGCTAAGAAGTAGGTAGATTAAGTAGATGATATTTAAATACCCCATTTGCTCTTCTCTGTTGGAGGTACCAGAAGATGTGGTTATCTCAGAAAGGACCAAATGCCATAACAGACGTTCCGCAGAGGTTCCTGAGTGGACACCCAAGTGCCACCTGAGATTCCTTGGAGAGATGACTTGCATGCCTACATGCAAATGCTTCTCACACTCAGGAGCACAGTCTAACCTTGGGACCCTGGGTTTCAAACTTGTTGTGTCAGACTTTCCTTTACTCCTTCAATTCCTTCTCAGAGAAAGCTGGACAGAAAAGTGTTGCCAAGAGAGTTGAGCTGATGACTGGAGCTTTTCGTTTCTGCTGGGCTACTTCTGCATCCCCGTATAAGCTAATTATGACTTAAGGATTCACCTTAAGGACTTTCAGATATATTCCTAGTTCCCAGCCAGACACCGTGAGCCAACAGGCCAAGAAGAAATGGCCTCCCCAGGAAAAAAATGAAGTGAGGCATGTGAAGGATAATTGGTTTTACTGGCAGAGGCAAACTATAGCTGCAATATGTATGACCTCTAGTGCTTTTTCTGCAGAACATAGCCAAAATCTGTTAGACTGCTAATTGTGGAAACTCTTGTGGCAAAGAGATACTCTTACAGGCTTGCTAATCCTTCCCTGGTGTAAGTTTGTCTCACCAGATGAAATACATCTTCCAGTTCATCAGATGACAACTTCCATTTTTTAAGCACACACTAAATTATAGTTTAAGTGTGCAAATAAGACCCCAATGTTGCCTTATCTTGTCATGGAAGGTCTTTGAAGCCTCATCTACATTCAACATAAATCCATATTCGGCCTCAGGATGATCTGGCAGAGAGGAGAGTAGGAGGGGCAGTGCCACTGCTGCCCCGTGATGATTTTGGTTCAGAGAAAGCTCTCGGTGTTCATGCACAGAAAACAAAGGCTTTGCATATTGTGCATAAACCATCAGCCCAGAACTCTGCTCCTCTCAAAGCCCTGGTTTCCTGCTGCCAATAAAGCACATCATCATCTCTTATAAAAAAATATCCCTGCTTAACCTCACTACCGGAATGACCTGAGCTGATTAGCACTTCACTGACCTTTTACTCTCCTCTGTCAACGTGCCTGGGCCTTCCCCCACTGTCACTACAGCTTTTCTTACTTGTAAAAAGAACCCACCCCTCGTCTATACATAGCTCGGACACAAATTGGCATAGGAGGGAAAAAACTTGGTCTTTAGAAAGGGACAGCTTGGTCTGGGACAAAAGCAAGTGCAGGCAAGATGTTTGCACCTTTAACCTGGTTTCATACTGGAAGGCACGTTAAGATCACGCCGCCTGTGTGCCTATCTGTCAGTCCTCTGGAACTTCTGAATTTGCTGACTAATTTCAGTCTATTTCATGAGGGAGGTTTGACATTCATTTGTCTTTTGTTTAATGAAAAAATAGTGGCAGAGTTGAGGAGCCTGACATTTTTCTGCTGAGGGAAAGACTTCATTGTGAGCAAAACGTTATTACTGGCCATCAGAAAATCCACACAGGGGAAAAAAAAAGGAGCTGATAAATGCCTCAACTACAATAAAAGTTTCAATCAGAGTTTGCATCTTGTTAGACACAGGATAATTCAACCACAAGACACAAAGCAACAGGAAACTGGACTTCATTTTCTGTAGCTACTTGTTTTCTTAAATCAGAATGTTTGGGGTTTTCCTCTCTCTTCACTTCCAGAGAATTATTACGGTGCTGTGATTCCCAGGCTTTGAACTTACAGCATCTCTATTTTTGAGCTGTACCTTCCTTTCTATTCATTTGCAATACTCCACTGATGTAAAAGTTAATTGTGTCAAATGGGGGTGGTAAGTCTGAGTATTAAAAATGTAATCGTGAAGTCTGTCTGCTGATTAACTGTAGAGTTTCACTATGTTTAAAAATAGTAAGTAGAAGTACTTTTCCAAGGTCTGATTTCATTTTCCAAACAATAATGTGTGTGCAGCTTATTTACAGTGGATGCTATGGTTATGAGCACATCAAGATTTCCCTGCAGCTCTCAGCGTACAACTCCTTGAGAAAAAACAAAACAAAACGAAACAAAACATTTTTGAGTTAAATTATCTATATTTGTTTAAATTTGCTTAAAGCCCTGGGGATTCATTTACTTTTGGGGCATTGTTATTGTTACTTAAATGATTTGCTCGGTTATTATTTATTTAGCAAGATCTGTTTTCACTGTTGGCTTACATATGCTAGCAAAAGTGTCATTTTGAAAGCAGAAACAAGTGAGACTAAATATTATTGGTATCTATTTCTTCTTTTTGGTATCGGTTTTATTTTCTTTTTAAAGAGGCAAGAAGAAAAAGGGTAAGACTCCTTTCCAAGCTACTGCCTGTGGGATTTACCCTCTTGCTTTTCCTTGGTTTAGTTCCGTAGGTTGGTGTGTGGCATGCTTCTTTATGTGGCAAATCCAATCCAGTCCAGTTCAAATCACTATACAATTCAGTAAGGCCATTTAACACTTAAATAACAAGTTCCTAGTCATCCCCAAAGGAAGCAATGTAGTTAAATTAAGCTGTCCCAAGCTCGAAGAGTTATTGTGAAATAATGAATATTCCATAATCAGGAAACGGCGGAGTGAAGCAGGCAAACCTTTGAAGCCTCATGAAATTTTGCAATTAGCATCTGTATCAAAATCTAGTTAATGTTTCCTTTCTAAATTCAGTTTCCATCTAATTGGCCAAGCTTTGATTGGAAACTGGAAATGCCATCCAAAAATATTTCCTCTTACAAGGCCACTCTAGACAGAGTGTTTGCAGTCTGTTGTTACATTCCCTGTTCTGCTCTTTCCTCCTCCAAGGATTTTCAGCCACAGCCAGTGTATAGAAAGAGCTTCATCCGGGCAAATTTCCTAGTCCAAACTAAATTGTAAATTAGGGTTTCTTCTGGGTCAGCGTAACTCAGGTAAAATAAATGGCACCCTGTGCTCCGTGCCAGTGCTCCGTGTCCGTGGGAAGGGTTTAGACTGGTGGAGTTAAGCTCCTTGCCCACTACACATTCAAAGCCACAGTTAAACTTCCAGCTTCAGTGAATCATAAACCAGGGGCAACCTTGTTTAACATATCACTGAATCTGATTGATATGTTAATATCATCCAAGTTCAAAGCAACACGTCCTGGCAAGATAAATGCTATTTTTTTCTTGTAATTTACCATTTCCTTCTTCCGTAAATCCAGCAGACAAAATAACAATGGACAGGGAGAAGGGGGCTGGGTTGGACCAATCATTTTAAAAACTAAGAATGCTTTGGCAAAGTCTCTCTAACCTGTTACTGTAAACATCAGCAGTCCTGTCACTGTCTCGGCCCGTATAAATATGCTCGTGTCGCCCCACCTAAATCAGTGAAATATGTACATAGTTCAGACATACAAGTTAAATCCCAGGCAGCAACAATAAAGAGTAGGAACCCGAGGTCTTTTCCCAGGTTTTATCTTCTGCAGGCATCAGTGCTGAGAGGGTAGTAATGCAGTTACTAAATCCTTCTCAGCTCGAATGCTGCTTCCTCTGTTTGTGTGGCACTTCCTCCAAGTGTTGTGGCTGGGGCAGCAGAGCTGGTTTGAACACAATAGTCCTGGGCCAAGATTGTTGTCACCTGTCCTTTTTTGTCTCTTGATTTTCCACCTACTACACCTAAGCTTGAATAGGAAAGCCTGTAGGCAACTGTTACTTTAAAAAAAAAAAAGAAAGAAAAGAAATGAAAAGAAGAGATAAATTGCATTTACTTGCTGTTAAAACCCAAAGTCCTTCTCTCTGCCATCAGACCTGTGCTCTTTCCTCCCGATGAAATCAAACTTCTCCTCTGCCGTTTGTGTCGCCCGAGTCATGAGCAGTGGCCTCTGTGCTGCTCAAGAAGCCCCATGGTCATTCATTGCTTACTGTGTCAGTGGCTACTTCAGAAGTGTGAGAAAGAAGTGCTTAAAATGAAGCCCTCCGTGACTTTCAAGCACCGCTGCTGTGGTTGAGGGTTAGCACACGTTTAAAGCCTTCTCCTTGAACTGCACTGGCAGCGTTGAGGGGTGAGAACTGGGATGAGCAACAAGGCTGAAGCCCAGTCCTCCTGGGCTGCTTGAGGGGGCTGAAGAACAGCTCTTACTCAGGCAGAAGATATTTTGCAATGATAGATTTCCAGCTGATTAGGCGATAGGAAGAGTTTAGTCAGCACATCACCAGAGCACCCACTTCGGTTGTGTTGTAAAGCTTTACAAATAATTCAAGGCTTCCACAGTGCCCCGCAAGTCTCCCACCCTCCAGACTGCACCTGGATTTTCTGGGCATCAGGACAGAGTGTTAGGTGATCAGGATGATGGATCCACGGGTCTGAATAAGTTGTAAAGAGGTGTGAGGTGCCCAAGTGGAAGTTTTTTTATGTTCCCAGGTCCCACCTGTGGACAATTGTGCAGGTGCATGAAGTGGTGTCAGCCACTCCCAGGCAGGGCTGCTCTGCTCTGCATCAGATGAGGCTCTCCAGGTCCCATCCAGGACCCACCACAATAAGCTGTATTAATTGGTGTGGGAGGTCACCAGGGTGTGGAATCTGCTAACATCTATGCTTGGAAAGGAGCACAGACATCCAGTATCAGCTGGCCAGGCTCCCCAGGGCACTGAGCCCCACCATGCCGTGACTTTCACCCAGGGTCAGGCCAAATGCCTGCATGGGGGATCTTCATTACAAGGAGAGTGATGAAGGGTGGGTGTCAAGTGGAAGGGGACAGGCTCTTTTCAGTTGTGCCCTTGTGATAGGACGAGAAGCAATGGTAGCAAGGTGAACACAGGAAGTTCCACCTCAACAGGAGGAGAAACTTCTTCCCTGTGAGAGTGACAGAGCCTGGACCAGGCTGCCCAGAGAGGCTGTGGAGTCTCCTGCTCTGGAGACTTTCCAGACCCACCTGGATCTGTTCCTGTGTGGGCTGCCCTGGGTGTTCCTGCTCTGGCAGGGGGGTTGGACTCGATGATCCCCAGAGGTCCCTTCCAACCCCTACCATGCTGTGATTCTATGATGGAGGAGGCAGCTTCCCTGTAGCACTTCCAGCATCTCCTCTTGCCCTGGGCTGGCAGCAGGAAAACTGGAAAAAAGGCTGCCCTTTGCACTTGGTCCACACATGCTGAAGCACTTCTGACAGCTGAGCTGGTGGCATCTCCTCAGCTTTTACGGGGCCTTTTTCCAGACCTGGAAAGGGGTGAGGGATTCAGATCTACCAGCTGTGTTGTGGGCTTAAGTACTGGAGTACTGACCAGGAGAACTGAGCAGTGGAGGAGGTTCAGTGCAGGGGGACTAACTGGCAGCGCTGCTGAGTGATCGTCCTTATTAATGCTCAGATAATTGTTTGTGATCCTTACAGCGGGAGGGGACTCAGTTCCTTCTTGGAGAGAAACACTGACAATTTGTGCTGCTCAGGGAAAATGTAAATAATTACAAATTTCCATCCTACTGTCCAAGAAAGACAGCATCATTTTATACGTTTGTTTTGGTGCATTATAATTATAACCACTATTCTGGAACGTTACTGGAAAAGTTATTGTTCTTTCTAAAATGTTAAGTTGGTTTAATGACTAAAAAGTTAATAAGGGTCTTGTTGTTCTCATTATTCATTTATTATCCAATTACTTCATAAAATTGGATCTGAAAATGTGAAATGGATTTTTATGGAATAACAAACGATACAATTAAGTTTTAAAGAGTAGATTGTTTTGAAATTCCTGTGGAGGATATTAAAACTGAATTAAAAATATTAAAAATGGAATCTGAAAATGAACAACAGCATTAGAAAGGAATGAAAACAAAACAAAACAAAATGAATAAAAAAGGGGAAAAAAAAAAAGAAAACAAGTTATGGACACGGAAACATTAACCCTTTCTCCACTGCAATTGAAAATGTTTATTTTTCCCACCTTCCCATGGAGCTGACTTGCCCCTTTAGCTGTCAGTTCACCTCTTGCTCCTGGTCACCCACCAAAGGACTGCGTGACACAGCAGAATTACAGAATTAAACCAGCCCAGGACTGGCTCTGATCCCACGCGGCGGCAAATCTGAAGCAACTATTGTCATCAGTGGAGCTGTGCTGGTGGGGTCTGTGTTGAGTGTCTGGAATTATTAATTTGAAGTTTAATGCACTTTCCAGTGACTTGCCATTCTTTGATGCATTCTTTGAGGATTTCACAGAATCTCAGAGTGTTAGGGGTTGGAAGGGACCGCCGAAGATCAGCGAGCTGAACGAATCTGATTCTCTGTACAGAGGAAACTGTTGAATGGCCAGCCTGTAAGAAATGAAATCAAATAAACATACTGGTATTTCTGTGATGAAGTGGAGGCAGTTGCTTCTTCCTGAAGTTGCTGGGAACTGAAGTCAAGGTTCTGCTGTGGGTAGCTTGGTGTCTTTTACATCTTGTACAATAAGAATGTGTCCTGTTGGGCTCCATCAGCCACTGTAGCTTCTGCAGTTGAGAGCTCTGTCATCCTGATAATCATAGAATGTTCTAGGCTGGAAAGGACCTCTAGAGGTCATCTGGTCCAACCTCCCTGCACAAGTAGGGACATCTCTACCTAGGGCAGGTTGCTCAGAGCCCCATCAGGCCTGACCTTGAATGTCTCCAGGGATGGAGCCTCCACCACCACTCTGAGCAGCCCATTCCAGTGTTTGTCACCTGCGTATTAAAGAACTTTTTTCTAATCAAAGCAGGAAAAGCCAGTAAGAAACCTGAAATGGGAAGCAGAGTATTAGTTTTAATAATCTGAAATCTCCCCTATGTATTGGAGCAAATCATTTCAGGAAGCCCATTTGTTAAGATGGACATCTCCCTGCTAGGAAATTTTTGTGAAAAGGTGGGAGTAATTTTTTTTTTTCCATAATTTGAAATTCTTTTTTGAATTTCTTCATGAAGCTGCCTGCTTAATAGGCAGTTTCCAAACAATGAGTGGTCCATATTCGATAGTGAAACACTGCATGCAATCAGTGTCAGTTAATGATGCACGTTAGGTTGGCAGAAGGGACACAAAAGCCCCAAAAGAAAGCATGGCTTTTGAACTGTGAATTTTAGGTGACAGTCCACACCCAAACCCCTTGTTTGCCAGCAGCGTGTTCAAATGTAACACTCCTTTTTCATAGTATTCAGAAAAGGAGAAAAGAGAAGGTATTCTTTAAATATTTGTGTTGAAGGACAAGGTGATTTCTTTCTGCATATGTTTATGTTTGTTAAACCCTTTAATATGGATGGAAATTCACTGTCAGAAAGGGGAGTGCCCAGGTTTGCCCATGTATAAGTTTGCTCCTCTTTTTAATTCAAAATGCATTGCTTTTACAATTAAAATGCTTTTTAGTAAAAATTTGTTTTCTCTCAAATATTCCTGGCATGTGAATGAATGCAGAAGTGCTACATTTTCATGTGATCACGTCTGCATTTGGCTAAAAGGTGCTTTGCCATATGATAATTCTTTATTGTTTCACACTCTGGTGGCAGCTGAGTAATCATATGTAAAAAACATGGCCTTATCTTCTGCAGAGGCCACCAGCACTGTAGCACTGTCCACATGAGAGCTCTGCTCCTGCTCCTGCCCAGCCCCTGCCACAGAGGAGGGCTTGGGAGGAGTGGCTGGAAGGTGCCTGACAGAAAAGGACCTGGACAGGGTTGGTTGATAGCTGGCTGAAGATGAGCCAGAGTGTGCCATGCTGACCCAGAAGGCCACCAGCATCCTGGGCTTGTGTCAGCACCACTGTGACCAGCAGGACTAGGGCAGTGATCATCCCTGGGGAGGATGCCTCTTGAATCCTGGGGTCAGGTTTGGACCCCTCACTCCCAGCAGGACATTTTGGGGCTGGAGCGTGGCCAGAGAAGGGCAACAGAGCTGGGGAAGAGCACAAGTCTGGTGAAAAACAGCTGAGGGAATTGGAGAAAAGAGTCTCAGGGGAGACCTTCTGGCTCTGACAGCTCCTGACAGGAGGTTGGAGCCAGGGGGGGTCAGGCTCTGCTCCCAAGG
>JANHGN010019942.1:47615-62743 GCA_024605025.1 Megaceryle maxima
GTCAAGCATGATTTCCCCTTGGTGAATCCATGGTGATCACTCCTGATAACCTCCACATGCTTAGAGGTGACCTCCAGAATGAACTGCTCCATCACCTTTCCAGGGATGGAGGTGAGTCTGCCTGGCCTGTAGTTTCCCAGGTCCTCCTTCTTGCCCTTTCTGAAGACTGGAGTGTCATTGGCCTTCCTCCAGTCCTCAGGCACCTCTCCTGCTCTCTCTGACTTTCAAAGATGATGGAGAAGGTCACAGCAGTAACATCAGCCAGCTCGCTCAGTGCTCATGGGTGCATCCCATCAGGGCCCATGGATCTGTGGGTGTCCAGTTTGCCTAAATAATGTCTAACCCGATCCTCCTCGACCAAGGGAGAGTCTTCCTTCCTCCAGACTTTCCCTCCTACCTCCAGGGTCATGGGGCCAGTCCCTTTTTATGTGAGTTTTTCCAGAAGCCCCTTGCTCACCTCAAATCCATTCCCAATTTTTAGCATCACCCAAAGCCCAGCTTCTTTATCTGAGCTACCCTTTGGTCTGGGGGTTCAAACCAGGAGCAGATTCATAGCAGCAGTCAATAAAACAGCCGAGTGCTGTTAGAGGGTCCCGCTGTCTTTTCAGAATAATTTTTGTATCACAGTTTAAATAAACTCCCTGGAGGAATTGGATCTCTTCCAGTCTCACCATCAGCTCGACAGGAAACAGCAGACAGCTTTTTCTCCTACTTACACTCTCTCTCACACACACACATTTTAATTTCTGTAGTACTACCCAGTCCCTGTTTATCCCATATTTTTCAGCAGGTCTGTTTTCATCTAACAAACAAGAGGGAAGGGGTATAAACACAGTTTATTAATCAAATGCCAAGCTTGAAGCAAAACATCACTTAGCTCCAAACAACACACTATGATTCAAGAAATTTCCAGCCCCGACTTGACCAGGACTGTGCTTTTAAAGCAAACTGAATGCAGCGTGCACTCTGCTTTGCTGTAGAACATATCCTGGTCAGGAAGGCACTCACTGAGCAAGATTTACTCTGTCTTACCCTGGCATTGTCTTGCATTAAACACACTGAAGATGGTTCTTGTTCAGAGAAATCAGTGAAGTAGGACAGCAATCGTTCCCTTCATCTAGAATCCAAATGGTTTTAACCTTTTGCCACTAAGAAGAAAAAATCCAGTGCAGACCTCTTTCTGATCCATGTAGTGTCTCTGAGAACTGTCAGCAACAGGAATGGAAGCAAAAAACCTTGAGTTCATTGTTTGAATATCTCTTGTATATGTGAATTAAATTTGCTGTAGAGAGTGATGTTTATTCTCTCCAGGTATGGATTCAGTTTCATTGAATCATAGAATCATTTTGGCTGGAAGAGACCTTTGAGATCAAGTCCAACTGCTAACCCAGCACTGCCAGGTCACCACTACACCATGTCCTTCAGCACCACATCTACACATCCTAAATACCCCCAGGGATGGTGACTCCTGGGCAGCCTGTTCCACTGCTTAACAACCCTTTCTGTGAAGAAATTTTTTCTAATGTTCAATCTAAACCTCCCCATGTGCAACTGGAGGCCACTGGGAGAAGAGCCCCACCCCAGCTGTCTCCAACCTCCTTTCAGGTAGTTGTAGAGAGTGATGAAGTCTCCCCCAAGCTTGCTTTTTACCAGGATAAATATCTCCAGGTCCCTCAGCTGCTCCTCACCACACTTGTGCTCTAGACCCTTTCCCAGCTCCATTGCCCTTCTCTGGACACACTCCAGCCCCTCAATGTCCTCTGGGAGTGAACGGTCCAAAACTGTACCTGGTATTTGAGGTACAACCTCACCAGTGCCCAGTACTGGGGGTTGATCACTTAGTCCTGCTGGCCACACTGTTTCTGATGCAAGCCAGGATGCTGGCAGTACTGAAGCAATTATATGAGATAGTAAATAAAGACCTCCCAAGGGAAATTGATACACAGAGAAGGTATCCAAAGAAGAAAACAAATCTTTGCCTCTTTTTATGCTTCTAGAAATACTATCAACTGAAATAACGTTTGACTTTTGCCTGTAGTGTCATTATTAATTCTCAGAAACCAAGTCAGAGTCAAAGCCTTCTGTTTTAAATAAACAAATATGAAGGAAGTTGTAGTCCAAATTCTGTAGAATTTGCAGATAAATAGTTACTAATACCCTTGATTTTCTAGCAGAACAATAGGTGGCTTTGAAACATGACAGATTACTGGCCACATAGACTTAAAATGACTCGAGACATGCAGCTATTGAGTACTTAAATACCCACCTTTACCTCTGGCATCCTCTGAGAATACTGCTTTGTGTGTACCGTACACGGGTTGTCTTCTTCACACTTACAGGTTTTGTAAGCTATGGTTATGGAAAATAGCAGGAAGGAGTACACACCACCTACTGAACAACTGGACAGTGACAATCAGAAAGAGCTGAGCTGGCCAGAAGGTACCTCTTCTATATTTCCTGTGTGAAAGGTAACATGGAATAAGCTGTTGATACACACTTTGCTAGGAGAGGGGTTTCGATATCTGGGAGATGAATACCCAGGAAAATATTGTGGGACTTGACTATTTTCCATTGTGACTGACAAGTAGTAGTTCCCATGATTTTACTACTGTGTTTTTTATGCCATTCTTTAGTAGAAATGGGTTTGCCTCAACTGCTGTTTGCTGACAGTACCCGTAGCTGGAGGTGGCTCCAGTAACACAGCCTTCTGAATCAGGATCTGGGTGAGGGGCTTCTGGAAGTGCAGACTGAAAGGCAGAGAAGCTCGACGTGAGGAATATAAAGAACAGCCAGTGAACCTTCCAAAATGTACAGATATCAGTCAATACATTACATTTTTTGTCCTTGGGGTTTCATTTCCTCACAGTTACCAGAGCAGACAGATGTCCATTCTCAACAGAGATAAGACAAGCTGCTTTTAAGTGCTATTATTTTTGGCTATATGGAGCTCGGTTAATTAATTGGCAGGTTTTTATGGTAATCCAGCTAGCAGTCTCTATTTCAATGACACAACCATCTCTGATGATTAAAAACCAGCTGCTTTATACTGAAGTAGAGAAGAGTTGGAATTAATCACTTTCTTAACACAGTTAATGGATTTGAGTGAATAATAGTGCTTTTTTTTTTCTCCTCTGGAATATGCTATTACCAAACTTGCTACTTTTTTTTGCTTATTTAGCATTTCCATAGTAAGAGAGCTTGGAGACATCACTAGTGCATTTCATATAATGATCCTCCCAGGTGGGAGTCAGTTAATTGATGTTTTAAATTACTGATGCTCCTCAATTACATCTCTGTTTACACTAGCACTAAAATTGACCCTGTCTTCCTCAACAGACAAGGGAAGGACAAGGAGCTTCTTGCCTTTGGGTCCTTAGGTGAATACCCTGCTATAAAGTGCACCGATGTCACTGCAAAACT
The DNA here is from genome assembly GCA_024605025.1 of Megaceryle maxima. Lineage (NCBI taxonomy): Eukaryota > Metazoa > Chordata > Aves > Coraciiformes > Cerylidae > Megaceryle > Megaceryle maxima. The sequence goes on from JANHGN010019942.1 coordinate 51,036, forward strand.
CCCGTTGGCCTCGGCAGGTTTTTGGATCCTCTTGGATGTCTGAAATATGGAGGCTACACATTAAATTGAAGTGGGGAATGACTGACTTCAAGGCCATATCTTTTGTCTCTACACATGCATTTCCAAAATGGAGCAATATTCATTTGCCTTGACCTTTGTCTTCGGAAAGTCAGCTTTAGAGTCCGAAGTCCTGATCCTGTGAGGGGATTTACTCATGGTGTCTTCTCCATCTACAGAAATTCCTCATTTGGAAATCATATGGAGAGCTGGAACCTGAGCAATCTATTTTGTTCGATCTGTGTCCTGCCAAAGGAGATAGGATGAGGCTTCTCCAGAGCCTCTGTGGACAAGACTTGTCTCTTGGGTGTGTTTCAGCTTAAGTGAGACTTATTTAAATATTAACAAAGAATAAAACCTACATGCAAATTCTAAGGTCAGATTTGCAAAACTGGGCTGCAGCAAGAAGATATTTTACATGCAATAGACTCCTAAAATCAGTGGACACCCATCTAGATGCAACACCTGGTGCTGTAGGGACAAAAATACCTTTTTAATACACAGGCACTTTTCAATATAGCCAATGGAATGAACACCTTCCTGTCTTCTCTCCTCCCTGAGCTCATTTTGCATTTGTGGGTGCCCCTCACTCCTCCAACAACCATAACTTGCACTACTCACATATGACATTTCAGGAATCATTACATTAAATAGAGCAAAGCAGCATGGTTGTGCAGCTCACTTGATTGAATGCCCAAGGATAGGAAGCCAAGCCAACCCCCACCTCGGTCTGAAACCAGTAGAGCAGTCAGAACTCTGTCTTCATGTAGCATGTCCAGATTCCCAGGCCTGGTTGAAAGCCTTCTTCTGATTTATGAGTAATGAGCCTGCTGGTGATTTCTAAGAAGTGAGCTTTCAAACAGAAGTGCTGATGGGCACTGTACTGTATCATATAAGCTAGACAACACCTAGGCAGACTCTCAAAGGATGTTTTCATTGGGATGAGAAACTGTATGGTGATTGAGTGCTCTCCTGTCACTGTCTTCTCTTGCTTTGCACAGTATTTAACCTTCAGATGCTGTTACATTTAGATTTTTTTTGACATTTTTGTTTTAAAGAACTTGTCTCCAATCACACCACAGAAGTGTATGAAGCCTAGGGGTGAAGGTGCCAGTGAGACTGATTGATGCAGAAGTCTGGTTTTGAGGAGGGGAGGAGGGAGAGCAGATTCCTTTAGTTGTGCTTAAAGGAAACAAACTTAAAAACAAGACAAGAAAGTTGAGTGGAAGCTGAGAGGTTGGATGCAAGCTCTGCCAAGATTTGAAAGTTACAAGCTAATGCTGGCACTGCATCTTTTCTTAATGATTGAGGAGTCAATTAGTTCTGTACGTGGAGCTCCCAGCAGAGAGACAGTGTAAGTTAACTGTGTTATAAAGCCAGGGAAGTGATTAAAGCCATGATTTGCTCTTGGTATTTCAACAGAAGAAGTGGAGAAAAAGCAAGTCTTAAGGCATGTCTTTACTAAAGCATTCTTTATCAAAAGTCTTTCTTAACTGACCTTCAGAAGTCATCTGGCCAACTTCTGCTTATTATGCATTCATTTTTATTTCTGAGTGTAAGACTGAGATATAGGTTGTGGCTCTACCACCTACCTGGATCCTGCTCTCGTGTGTGCACGTGTGCATCTCTTGGCCACCTAACAAACCTGCCTGGACACACACTCTTAGAGCTTGGTCTCGTTAAAATCTATTTGTCTCAACGGGCTTTCATGGTGTTTTTGGATGTTAAAGTAGCTCGCACAAAATCTTGCCCATCCAAGAGGAAACAAGAGACTTAAGGTTAAATAATCATCAGTCTGACTCTTAATGTGAAGTAAGCTTAGGCCAAAACCTACTTTTTGCAAGCAGTTGAAACTTTGTCCAGATCTTGAGTAAGACTTGAAGTATGGTTTAGCCTTATCTTTTAGAAGTAACAAATATAAAATATAACAGGAAACTGCAAATGGCTCTGCTTGTTATCCTTGTGAAAAGGGGGGGAAAAAAGAAAATAAAGAAACAGGATTCTGGAAGAAAGTAATATCTGTGAAGTAGGGAGATAAACAATTACTTCCAGAAAAGACATCCAGAAAAAGTAATCTTCTTGTTGGTCTTCAGGGCTGTGCCTAGACTCCTGTGACTGCTCTGGGAATCTCACCATTGCTTTAACCCGAATTGCTGTGGCTGGTTTGGAGGAAGAGCTGTTGGACTCCTTTTCCCTCCCTTCATTCTGGTGGAGCCGTAGCTCTCTTGTCTGCACACTGTCTCAGTGTGAGCCATTGCTCTCTGAGCACATTTCCGTGCGGTCACCAGAGGGCTTCTGCTAGTTTGGCTTAATGAGGATGGTTTTGGCTTCCACCCCACAGAGGTGCCAGCTGGTGGCTAGGGCAGCTCAGCCCCTGCAGCAGAGGCGTGTTGCAGGCTGACACCCTCTGCGGGCACCGCAGGGCTCAGAGCAGGTGACCTGAGCTGCATTTGCTGCGATTTCAGAAGGCTCTGCAGGACACTGTACATTTGGGTGTAGAGTAGAGTGCAGTCCTGAGCCACGCTTGTCCAGGCAGCACTGGGGTGGTTAACTTGAGAAGTCAGAGCAGCTATATTTTAAGGGAAATAAATTCATTTTTCTGTCAAACTCTGGGGACATTTCCATTTTTGTGCTGCTAATGAAGTATCAGGGTTGCCTTTCGGAATGCTTTATTCACAAGCTGGTCTGGACACAATTTTTTTTCTTCAAAGTATTTTTTTAAAATGAATTGTTTGTACTTCAGATGAAGTTCTCCTCCTCCAGGCTATACATCAGTGTTTCACTAGGCACCAGTTACTCCTTTAATTTGCAAGCTATGGTAGTCATTGTCTGTTACCATGTTTTTTAATTTATTTATCTCAGAAAGAACCACTCGGAGTCAGTGCCTTTCCTCCCTCACTTCTCACTAAGGTCCTGCTTTGTGTACAGATTACAACTGGAGTATAAGGCAGGCAAAATGAAATGCCCACTTTTTCAAAACACTCGTCTTCCAGCAAAAATTCATCTAGAAGAGGGACCAAAGGACTCCTGTGCAAACACCATGCTGCTGAGCACACTTTTGCACTTAGCACTTTTGCAGGAGCGTTCCGTAATCAACTTCATGTTGGCTGATCTGAGTTAACCCTGTGATTTCTACAGCTTTTGATCATCTCCACCTAACTGGTTTTGAATGTGTGTTGCTTCCACTTATCATAGAATCACAGAGGTTGGAAGGGACCTCTGGAGATCATCGAGTCCAACCCTGATGATCTATAATGAACATATAGAAGTATATTTAATATTACTCATATTTCATACTGCTTCTCACAGCCGTGCTATAAAAGGGGTGTAATTTCTAAAGAAGACCTACTACTGTCCTAAGATCAAATCCAGGTTTCAAACAGCTTTGTGAAATCTGTGTTAGCTGTTAGTGCCAACCAAACCCTGACTACTTCTGAACCTTCCACTGGATGATTAATTCTGTCAGGTTTGGGATTTTGGTGGGTTTTTTTGGTATTTTGTTTTGTTTTGATTGTTTGTTTGTGGTTTTTTTTGGGGGGGGGGTTGTTTGTTTGTTGTGGTTTTTTTGGTTTTGTTTGGGTTTTTTAAAAAGTTTTTAGGGTTGTTTGGGGTTTTTTTATGCCCAAGAAAAGCAGCATTTCTGCTGGAGGGGGTGACCTGTGCCAAGACTCCTCACTCTCCTTCCAAGAACACAATGTGCCCTTTGATGTGCACTTACTCGGCTGCGTGCGAGGTAAAGCTGACCGACCTCTTGTTTTGCGCACAGGTAATTTATGCACTGCCTCTGGGAGCATGCAAGTGACAGGACTTACATGTGTGAACCCTATTTGTGCGTGAAATCAAGTGAAAATTCAAAGCAGATGGGGGTTTGACTCATAAGTGATAGAATTTATGGCCAAGATTAAAACGAAACAAAACATTAGAAAGCTCAAGGTTAGTTTCCCAAATGTATTCTTGAGTAGCAAAGAACCTGATTTGTAAAAGTGAAGAGTAACCTACAGCTCTCCTGGAATTAAATAGATACACACGGGGTGTATACATATATATGGGTATATTGGATGTATATAGGACATATCCACAGTGCTTAGCAGTTGCTGAAATCAGGCTGCTTGTTTGGCTGATGGGTACCTGCCTAACTCTGTGGTTTTCTTTAAAAAAGATGAGCAAGTTGCTTCCTAATACAAGCGACATGGTTTGATTATCTTATCAGTGATTATCTTATCAGTGAGCTGATGCTGCTCATTTGAGAGGAGGGATTGGCCATGGAGAGGGGTGGGCACAGATGCTTACCCAAAGGTAAGTGGGGAGCACTGACAAAGCATGGAGACAGCTGGAGGAAGGCACAAGTGTCGTGCTCCACCTAAAAAGATTGGTGGATGACAAGTTGGGCTTTGTGGTTCAGGGCAGCCCATTTCTACTGTCATTTTAGTCCATACAGAGGCACATCCCCTCTCTTCTTTTGAGGTTTATCTCTGCTGGACTCCACTTGGCTGAGTGCTCGTTGGCATGAGCACAATCCTCTTCCCAACCACAAAACAACTCTGGACTGTTTCATACATATATATCATAGAATCACAGCATGGTGGGGGCTGGAAGGGACCTCTGGAGATCATCGAGTCCAACCCCCCTGCCAGAGCAGGGTCACCCAGGGCAGCCCACACAGGAACAGATCCAGGTGGGTCTGGAAAGTCTCCAGAGAAAGAGACTCCACAACCTCTCTGGGCAGCCTGGTCCAGGCTCTGTCACCCTCACAGGGAAGAAGTTTTACCAGACTTAAATTGGTACATAATAAAGTCTTCATAACTGAACACTGTGTGAACAATTATGTTTCATTTCCCTAAAGGACATTTTTTTCTTTGAGCTCAAGTCCATCAGTCTTTTTGTTTGACTGTGACCTCTCTCTTTCAGCAACTAAGAAGATTATATGCTATTTTGAAACTAAACCAAACATCTCAGAAACAAGCAGGCTTCTTTTTGCAGAACATAACATGACTCCCTATTAGAGTAAGCACTCATGGATGTGAGTAAAGGGTTCAGGTGGTGATGGACATTGTGCAAATGCTAAGGGGAAAACAGGGCAACACCTCTTCTTTTAGTCCATCCTGTTGTTAACTCCAACTGGCCATTTGAAAATCCCAGCCCGAAGGATTCACAGCCATGAAGCTCGAGACATAAATATCCAAAATGTGATCCTGTGTGATCCTGTTATCTCTGCTGCTCCCTCCCTTTGCATATAACACCAATTTGTTATAACTTGCATTAAATGACAGCAAAATGCTTTTGGCCAAGGCTGTTTCCTACTATGTGCTGCTCTAGAAGAATTTTTTTGCTTTAACAAAAGCACTGCTGGCCCTCATAACACTGCTGTATTTTGGAAAGAGAATCAGTCACCAGAAAAGACGCCCTTCCTAGAACTGATGTGTGTTTTGCACCTTTTCTCCTGGGCACTTGGTTGAGTCAGTGTTACAAATGATGTCATTCCTCACCATGGCTGCTAAGGCTGCCTTATGTTCCCCTCACTAGCTGCTTGCAGTGCTTAAGTGAACCCCACTTTATGAATTTACTACAGAGAGCAAATTCATGGTGAGGTGAGATGCTGCACTCAGCATGCACATGAAGGGAAAGCGCAACCTGGCCACCTTCTGCCTGGCCTTGCTGGGAATACCCTGATGTGGGCCAGCTCCTGGTGAAAGTGAGGAGGGGAAAGGTGGTGATGCCTTCAAGGGGCTTCAGGGAGGGCAATGCAAGAGCCCTCCTGCTGTGTCTTGTCTCCTGCAGCATGGCCACTGCTCACAACTCCCTACATCTGTCCTTGGGTATTGGAAGCCAGAAGGTCTTCGGTGCTGGTGTGATTGACACCCAGCACAAGTGCTGTCAGGGCAGAAAGAGAGATAAGGATGAAAGTCTGAGGGGTATTGCCCTGGGGCCATAGTACTCTCTGGATTGGATGCATCCATCTGCATAAATCATTCAAGCTCTTCTTTTCCAAACTATGAAAAAATGTCTACCTACAGCCCAAAACCTGGTGTCGCTTGGCTGTGGCTGCTGTGGCAACCACGTGGGGACAGGAGTCCTGAGTTACGCGTTGTGCTGAGGGCAGAGTATCTGGCTCTACTGACACCTGCCTCTGTAGGTTGGTGAGGATTGAGTCTGAAAGGAAAAAGGAGTCCAAACTTGCTTTCAGATGGAGTGATAAGTTCACTGGAGGCTATTGCAAACAGAGGGACAAAGAGCTGTAAATGGCTTCTTGTCCCCTCCCCTTTTCTCCAGATAGCCACCACCAACAGCACTCAGACATTCAGAAATCATAAGGCAAAATCAGTGGTGTAAAAGCATCCTGAAACTTAAACACAGTATCTAGCTTTTCTTTGCCCTCTGGCAAGTGAATGGCTCCCCACAGTTGCAAGGAACAGAGTTATTTTTTTATTTCTTCAGCAGAGGTTCTCAGGTAGCCAAATCAAGAGACTCCAAGAGCTGGAGCTTTAAAGTAAGTACCAAATATTAGTGAAGCTTGTGATAAACTTCCAGAATCAGGAAGTCTGACAGAAACTCGGCCAAGGGCAGAGTTTGACTTAAAAACTGAATAAATAACAACAGAAAGCAGTGCAATAAAATTGCGAGCTTTTTGTTCTTTTGTTAGTGACGGAGCCTCGTAGCAATTTCCAGGACTGGGAAAACATCCTAATACACTTCCAGTGTTTCCTCAAGCTGAGTGAATGGCAGAAATGCTGCTAGCCTTGAGCAGGTTTAATGTTCACATCAACTGCTCAATAGAAAAGTCAGCTGAATCATGGTGCAGCTAGAAGAGGGTTGTAAATCACCATTACAGGTCGTGCGGTGCAGAGGGATATTTAACAACGTCTCGAACAATAAGTTTCCTTCAAGATGGAAGCAAAGCCTCCATCCACAATGCCAAATGAATGGGTAAACCAAAGGAAAGACCTCACCTTGTCATTAGATTTGCAGTTCAAGTGAGAAAAGCTTAGGAAAGCCTTGGTGGGACAAGAACTAACCCTAGGGATGTGGCAAGTGTTTCTCTTGCCCCTTGTTGTATTTAGAAGCAAAGCTGCAATGTGTAAGGCTGTGCACGGGAAGCAGAACTGTCCGGTGGTCAGGTCTCCTCTAGGACTGGCAGTTCACCTCGACTGCCCATCATCCAATTCCTTGCTGGAAGCAGCTGACCTTGAAAATACTGCCTTGTTGCCTTAAATGCTTGAAAACACTTGTTTTAGCTGCTGTGATATAAGCCAGGGCAACTACAGCAAGAGAAACAAACTAATTTACCTACATGTGATCAGTGACATTATACTGGGATCACTGGGATGCCCAGGAGGTCTAATTTAGATTGCAGTATTTGAGACCAACCTTGGAGGCTCCTCAGGAGAGTGATCCTTTTCATACTGCTGATAAGAAGAAGATAAATGCTTTTTGGCAAGAATGTCACATCTTTTCAGTGTTTCCTTTCAGATGCTGTAATGACACGGGGTGGACCTTGGGAGAAGTGGTAGGTTGAGCCTTTTGCTGTTTCAGCTAAAATGGGACAATTGTGGGACATGAAATTCCTGAGGGCGATGGGAATTGGTGGAGGAAGTCCTTTGCTGGGTAAGAGGCAGCCCTTTCCTCTGAGGCCAGAGCGGGAGCATGGGCTACAAGGCAGGAAGCAACACCAGTGGTTTGCCTGCTTTCCTGAGAGCCCTGTCGGGCCCAGGTCAAGGCAGGGGGACTCAGAGAAGGAAACACGGATGGGTTGCTATGGGGGAAGCCAGCAGGAGGAGGGGATCACAGGTAGGGATCCCAGCTCACATGGAGGAGGGTGAGGTCCCAGAGGATGGGTGCATGAGCAGGGAGCAAAGGGCTTGTCATGGCCAAGGCTTTCTGGCCAGAGAAGGAGAAGCTCCTGCCTGACAGAAGGGGAAGGCTGTGAGAAAGGGAATGGAACATCTCCTTGCTGAGGAAAGGCTGAGGGAGCTGGGGCTCTTAAGCTTAGAGAAGAAGAGACCTCATTAATGGTTATAAAGGGCAAGTGTCAGGAGGATGGAGCCAGGCTCTGCTTGGTGACGTCCAGTGACAGGACATGGGGCAATGGGTGCAGCTGGAACATGGGAGGGTCCATGGAAACATAATGAGAAACTTTTTCATGGTGAGGGTGACAAAGCCTGGACCTGGCTGCCCAGAGAGGTTGTGGAGTCTCCTGCTCTGGAGACTTTCCAGACCCACCTGGATCTGTTCCTGTGTGGGCTGCCCTGGGTGACCCTGCTCTGGCAGGGGGGTTGGACTCAATGATCTCCAGAGGTCCCTTCCAACCCCATCTATTCTGTGATTCTGTGAGAGCAACAGTGAGCACGAAGCCTGCAAAAAATAGGATAGTCTGGACGAGCTTTTGAAGAACCAGGAAAAAAAAAAAAGCTGTCCCAAGTATTCTGCAGGGTGAGCGTGTGTGTTCGTGCAACCTGCCCATCTTCATTCGCCCATCTCCTGAGCGCTCCCCACTAGGTGCCAGTATAGGAGCACATCACTGCACGTACACATCGAGCAGGGAGAAAACAGGCAGCGTAGTTAAGGCTTCTCAGATATATATATACACATGTGTGTGTGTGTGTGTAGTCTCCTCAGTTCACACTTAATTCTGCACATTCAGTATATGATGAGCATGGGGGCACCAGTAGTGTTGAAAGGGGTACCCATGGGCAACGTTGTCATGAAATGGCTCAGCGTGGCAGGACACGGGGCACTAGTCTGCCCCAGCCTTCCAGTGGTCCCCACTGTCCCTGAGCACTGTAAGCCTCAGATGCACAGAGCCTGCCTGCTCCTGTCTGGCTGGAAAATAACCCCACCACCTGCTGGTATTGCTGCTGGAAGAGTATGTATTTGTCAAATCGAGGGTGTTAGCAGAAAACATCATGCAGATTTGGGATCTGTTTGGTTTTTTTAAATCCACCTGGCAACAGGCATAGGTAAACTCCTGCTGGGTATAGATAATTGTATACATTGCCCCTGAACTTTACTGGAGGTACATTTGCAGTACAAAGCAGGATGACACTTGGGATGGAGGATGCCCAGTGGGTACCAGACTGAGAGACAGAACTGAGCCAAAAGGTCACAAAACACGCACATTTCAGGTACTTTGCAAGTTTTTCTGGAAGAAAATTGTTGCTGCGTATTGCGACCACCTCCGTCTGTACTCTGCGCTACAGACTTAGATATAAAATCAGGTGAATGAACAGGGAATAAAACAATAAGCTGAACAATCTTCTGATACAGACCACCATGGGAACAAACAGTTTGACGAGGCTCTGATGACTGTCAAGTCTTAAATGTTTCTGAAAAGAGGTTAAGTCTCTCGCCTTGGTTTCTCTGTTACCTGTGCCAAGATAAACAGAATGTGCTCAACTGAAGAAAACAAATACTTGAAAATAACGAAAAATCAATAGTACCCTTGTTATTCGGTAGCGGGTCTACAGATCTAATCTGACAGACTGTATTGAAAGTGTCAACGGAATGCTCGCACACATGTATGAGCCATGTCAAGATGAAATGTTAGCTTAAATCTTATCAATCCAGTTTATAGGACAGGGAGGAATTGCTGCCGTGTATTTTACCTTCAAACCCTCCCCGTTTTGGAAAGGGTGGTTCTCAATGCAGTGTGTGTTTGTGTGTGTTTTAAAAGTGTGGATTCCAGGTACCCTCCTTCATTACCAGGAAGGTTTTAGTATTGCCCCAGCCTGTCAGCCTCTCTAGGCAGGAAGAAATACTAACAGCCAACCTACTTGCATGGAGAAACTGAAAGGACTCTTTCATTCTTGGCCTGATATCATTGTTCCCATGGGCAGAGGACAAAGAAATATACAGCTAAGGAACAATTTCACATAAAAAAAATACATTCCTTTGTCCAAAAGCCCTGCGATGTACCGTGCTGGTGTGGAGCACATCCAGGAGCTGCCCCTGCCCTTTTGTACCAAGCTGGCCTTCAGGCTCCGAGCAGTCTGAACCCACTGGCCCTGCTCATCTGAGGCAACCGTGAAGCTAAAGAGATTCCCAGCTTTTGTTTTCCAAATGTGTGTATTTCTAACCTCTTTCCATAGCAAATGGAAATATCTTAGGGAAGGTTGGTGTGGGTTGGTTCGTTTTGTTCTTTTTTTTTCTTTTTTTTCTAGATTTAAAAAATAAAAGGAGTAAAATGCAGTCCTCCATGGCTGCAATATGGGGTTGGACTTGATCTCCAGAGGTCCCTTCCAACCCCTAGCATTCTATGATTCTACAATGAAGGAAGGATGTAGTGATAGAGGGATGGAGAGAAGTCCTGCCCTGGTAGGTCTGATCAGCAACCCAGGAAGCCTCCAGCAGTGGCCAGTACAAACTGCTTTGGGGAAAAGTCCAAGATGAACACATTTTTTTACTGTTCCACTCTTTAAACTGAGAAAACAGCTGGCAGGACTGCAAATATTAGAGGAGGAATCTGTCCTATTGGTTTTGAAGCAGCATCCTCTCTGAACTGTGTGTCATCAGAACAGAATGAATCCGGTGATGAGTATTTTCAAAAATGAAAATAACAGTCACCAGATTTGGTTTGGGAGGAGTCACAAGAATATATTTGAGAGCGTAGGCTGCATCCTGCGCTCTCCTCTGGTAGCTGGTCATGGCAGAGGCTGGGTTGTCACCTGGGAAGAGGTTGTGCAGCATGGTGTGATGATGGAGAGAAAGCCAAGACTTTAATGTGTCATCTCCATTTCCAAGATGCTCCTCTGGGGCATCCAGAAGGACCTGGTGGAGCAGACGTTTTTGCTGTGGGACACAGAGCTGACAAGGGTCTGGGTGCAGCTCAGGATGGCATTGGTGAGAGGACAAAGCTCTCCCAAGGTCTTTCTGCTGTGGAGTCACCATGGAAATGGCTGCACCATCCCTCAGCATTGCACAGGACAGCTCTTCTGTGCCTCTTAGGGAAGGGTGGCTCAGGCCCATTGCTCTGGTCATCCCAGAGCCAGCACTGGGCAAAGCTTCAGAGAGCCCTGGCTTGCCTGGGAAGGTGCAGATGATGGGTGTGCACATTGCTTAACTGCAGGCACTTCATTTGGGGGGCTACCTCAGGAGGACTGCTGCCCCTGGCTGAGGAGGGCTTTTCTCCTAAGGTTCCCTATCTCATCACACTGGGGATTTACATTATGTGGATGCTGTCTCTCTTCGGTACTCAGGGACTGTAAGGAATGTCACCATCACAGTTCTCTCTTCTTACAGATCTCCACCAAAATTGGGGCTCAAAGGCCATGCTTCCCACTTCAGCAGCAGTGCACGAAAGGTTCTGTACTTTTTGTAACCAGGCTTCCCTGATTTGGAGCTGTTTGTCTTTGTTTCAGTGAAGCAAACTGCTAGTCTTACTTGAAGTGATTATTCCCCAACGGAGAACTGTTTTGAGTGCCAGGGAGTCATCCTGTTTGCAAAGAGAATGACCAGGTTATTGGAGGCTATTGGCCACTCCAGCCTCGAAGCCAATTGTGCCATAGGTGCAGCTTAGCTCAAGGTCTCTATCATCACAGAACCACAGCATGGCAGGGGTTGGAAGGGACCTCTGGACATCACCGAGTCCAACCCCCCTGCCAGAGCAGGGTCACCCAGGGCAGCCCACACAGGAACAGATCCAGGTGGGTCTGGAAAGT
>JANHGN010019942.1:62843-75868 GCA_024605025.1 Megaceryle maxima
ACCCCCCTGCCAGAGCAGGGTCACCCAGGGCAGCCCACACAGGAACAGATCCAGGTGGGTCTGGAAAGTCTGCAGAGCAGGAGACTCCCCAGCCTCTCTGGGCAGCCTGGGCCAGGCTCTGTCACTCTCACAGGGAAGAAGTTTCTCCTCATGTTGAGGTAGAACTTCTTATGTTCTAGTTCATACCCATTATTCCTTGTCCTATTACTGCGCACCATGGAAAAGAGCCTGGCCCCTTCCACTTGACACCCACCCCTCAGATATTTATAGACATTCATCAGATCCCCTCTCAGTCTTCTCTTCTCAGGACTAAACAGCCCCAGTTCTCTCAGCCTTTCTTCATAGGAAACTAGCTGTTGATGCGTGGAAGGACCTAAATGAGATGTAAATACCAACACTGCCGTATCCATTGCTGCTCATACTGGAGAGCACTGCCTTGGCCACTGCCTTTGCCACTGTTTCCATCTCCTTGGGTGTTTCTTGTCCGCCTCTTTGTGGCTGACTCAATTTGGCACTCCTGTGGTGAGCCATGCACAGGCTCCTTCTAACCCACTGTAGGGAAATGACATTACCCTTTGTGTGTGCGTGTGTGTGTGTGTCTGTCTGTCTGTGTGTGAACACCCCACCCTGGACTTAGAATGGAAAACGGACTAAATCAATTAGAGCAACACAAAGTGCAATTGGTTTTGCATGAATCTATTTGCAAGATAAGAATTGTCTTCACTTCTCCCCCGTGAACAGCAACTGACAACATTATACCCCTTCTCAAATGCTTTGTGATAGGTTAATGGGCCCATTTTGAGAGCATATAATTGCAGCAGTTTTGGTTCAAGAGCTGATATGATGGATTACATCCCTCTTGATGCTTGGAGTTGGGATACAATACAGAGAGACTGCCTGGACCCTCTGGTGCCAGAGGGCTTAGCACGGTATTGACAGGGCTGTGCATATTAAATCCAGATCAACCTTCTGAATGAATGCAGGCACATCTGAGCTTACACGGCTGGAAATCTCCTTCCACAGTCTTAAAGGAGTTATTTTTAGTAAAGGTTGTTGAAAAAAAGAAAGAAAAAAGCTCATACCCCTACTTACTGCTGAGATATGAGCTGAAGGAAACTCTCCTGTCAGATCTGTTTCGTATGTTACAAGAACAGCAAAACAGGAAAGTTCAGCAGGACATTATTTTATTTTCCTTTTTTTTTTATTTTATTTTTTTTCTTTTAAATGATGGGATTTGACAAACCAAACTGGAGGGTGCCAAGTCTAAAGGGGTCTAGAGGTATCCCTCAACATCGGGTGAGAGCTGCTGGTTGGTTTGGCAGAAACAGTTTCCCATGCTCTGGAAATGAAAATTAACAAACTCTGGAGCAGTCTCAAAAAAAAAAAAAAAACAAGCAGCAGCAGCATTTCTCTCTTTAGAGGTCCATGCTGGGCAGTGCTGCTCTCCCAGGCTTAGTCTGGGTAGCTCCCCAGGGTAACACCGCGCTCGCTGACTCTTCCCTTTGGGACAAGCCAGGATCTTCCCAGAACCAGGTACAGAGCAAGGCAAGGAGGGGTGGGCAATGCTTTTCCTTCTTGCACGGATGCCAGTTTTCAAAGAAATTAACTTTTCTTCTTTTTTTTTTTTCCTTTCATCTAGTCGTGAACTGAGATTTTAAAATGCAGTGTAAAGCTGAAACCAATTAAAATCACTTAAATGAGAAAGAACCTAAGACAGTCTGTCACTTGCAAGCCCACAGGATACTGAGTTTGTCATTTAAGAGACCTAACAGTGGGTTGTACTGCTCCTGGTACAAAGCTCTCCAAATCTGTCAGCAAATTTTTCATTCCTGCCTGACCCCTTCCTATGTGGCCCTTCATGAACACTCTGGAAAGCTTGATGCAAGTCCAGCTTATGTTAAGGGAACTGTTTTGAAAGTTTTCCAATAGGTATTGAGTGATACTTTCCCATTTCATGAATCCACCAGGCAATCTGGTTTGCTTGCCTTTCTGTAGCGAAGAGATTCCCACTGGAACGAAGTTCATTTTCTAAAGACACCCTTCTCCATTGAAAAAAAGTCTTGATTCAGATAGCCTGAAGTATTTTGCAGACATGTGTCCATTTCAATAACTTCTTTGTCAAGAGCACAGCTCACATCTTCCTTAGGGCCTTCTCTTAGGAGCTGACAGAAACAGGTTCAAGACCTCAGGAAAGCTGGTGCAGGTAAGGTGTTTGGAATACGGTTCTCTCACAACTCAGTCCAGTTCCCTTGACTCCTGGCAGCTTTGGGGTAGGTGACTGTCTCTCGGCACATTTTCAGGGCCCTCCTTCTATTCCCTTCCAGAAACCCAAGTTTCAGAACTTCAGAATTTTTTGTGTAATTAAATTGGTGTTTTTCAGCTGTGCCTAATATGTGTCATTAATAAGCGTGCATCATTAATCAGTATTAAAATGGACAATGTGCTGAGGCCTTGCAGTGTGCTAGCCCAAACCATGATGATTTTTTTGTATCAAGCAGACAGGAATGTTTTAGGAGAAAAGAAAATCCATTTCAGGAGTGGGAAAAGAATGAATCCAGTTATTGCTGGGCTGCAAAACCAAAATTGTCAACAATTCCCTTGCAAATTTATTTTCAGAAGCTGTGAATCAGTTTTCCAGTTAAAACATATAAAATAGTCCAAGAAAATCTACACCCACCCCCACCCCCAGTTTCCTTTAATGGGGGTTGTTTGAGTTTGTGTTCACCTAGTGGGACTTTCCAGCTTACAAAATCCCAGAGAATACATTTGAGAGGGGGTCGTGCCACTTCTCTCTAGGACTTCTGGGAGTGTCAAAAGTAGGAAATTCTGAGAATATCTGAGAAGTTTTGTTTCGGTTCTATACGGTCCTTTTCCATCTGGGCTTTCTGACGTTATCAGAGGTGTTTCATTCCTCTCAAACCTGTTCTGCTGCTGCTTCTGAGCTGCAAAGTCACACCTGAAGGGATGAACCATTCCGCAGATGCCAGCTGTGTGAACTAGGATGGTGCAAAACCTTGTTTGACTATTTGCACTGACATCAAGGGGTGCGAGCCCTCTTTGGAGGACATGGGCAATGGTCCTGTGCAGTGGAGAGTCCTTGATCCTGCTCAGCTGCAATAAGATAGTCTGGCCTGCTGCTTAATAAAATACTCCCTTTTACCCATAGTAAGTCATAGGCAATAAGGGCTCTTGCTGTGGCTTAATGGTTCAGATCTGCAAGTTACACGTGCATGAGTTGGATGTAGTAAAACAATACACTCCTTAACGTGTCCCTAGATGACTCCTCACCTTGTAGGGTGGAACATGTGAAGCTACTCTCACGGGTGCAGTGCTACTTGGTATATAAATAATTAAAAGCCAACTGTTTTGGTCAAGGCTGCCTTGCTTTCCCTGCTAAGGTGGGAGCAATTGAGAGAATCTGTTACTAATGCTACTTTGCTGCCCTCTGTGCCACCCCCATCCCGTATTTTGCAGTAGTTCCACTGTGTGCTATTTTATTTTGATGGAAAACTTAGGTGGTCATCTGAAAAGTTGATTGATGGTGCATTGCTTGCTTCTTGCCAAGTTGTGAAGTTTGCTGACAGATGTTGTCTAACTTGAGAGGTTGCTAATGACTGAGACCTTACAGGCTCCCTCAGCAGTCTGTTCTCATTGTCACTGTCCTACCTCTTGTCTGGTTTGAATGTTCTTGGTGGCAGTTTAAGCTTATTACTTGTATATAATAAAGTACTGCAGTATTCCCTTCTTCTTTGAAGCTTCTTTTTTAGGTATGCATTTGAAGATTGGTCCCCTTTTTTCTCTCCTCCCTGAGCTTCTTTCCCCTCAGTTCACTCAGGATATTTTCAGGATCTCTGACCATTCTCATCCCTTCACATTATTTTAAGTGTAACACCTGATATGCAACACACTACTGTCTTTTAGGCTACAATTCTATATATCCTTTTCCAACCATAATAATTCTGTGATGCTATGATCACAGAGTGGTACCTGCATTTTGTTATGATAGACCTGGCCCTTAGTCTCCCAAGTTTTTTAGGTGACCAGGGTAATTCTTTTAAATATGTAGCATTTATGGATGGATATAGCATATAGATATAGCATAAACACATAGCATAAAAATATAGCATATATATAGCATATATGTATATATAGCATTTATTTAGGATTTTACTAAATACCTATCATCAGGTTTCAGTCCTGGTAAACATGAGCTGACAGGACATGCTTGCTGGCTCTTTGATTCTGTATCTAAAGAAAGCAGGGGTGCTAAAGGGCCATCGCTCAGGAGATTTTAGTATTTGTTGAGTTAAACATTGATGAGCAGTCCAGCATCCCCACCCTCCTTATGAATGAATCTGGCAGGAATGAGTTTGAAGTCTTGCACGGGTTGACTATAAACCTTTATTATACGTAGGATGTTCCTTGTGGAGAGGGGGAGGCAATTGCCTGCCAGACGAAAGAAGCAGAATTCATCAGCTTACTCACTGCCCTGGCGAGCAGGGCGTGATGGGAGTAATTCCGTGTGCCTGGCACCTGCTGGAGCAGGGAGGCTGCTGGCAACCATAAACCCCCAGTCAACCTTGCTGACTGCCCTTGGTGCAGCCCGTAAACAGCAGAGGCATTCATTTTATTTTTTTTCTATGGGGATAGGAGCAGGGGGAAGTGTAAACAGAAGGAATTCAAACCATCGCCTTGCTGCTAACAGGTGGTGGCATGCCCTCAGCTGTCACCACTGCCAGTCTGTTTCGCAGCTTTTGTAACAATTTGCACTCAAGGAGAGAGGGGTTTTGTCTTCTCCCCTCACCCTGTGCTCACTGCCAGGAGCAACGGGTATGTGAGCAAATCACACAGAGGGGAAAAAAAAACCAGCAGAAAATTGAGGAGGCTGAGGATCACAGAATCACAGAATCCTAGAATCACAGCATGGTGGGGGTTGGAAGGGACCTCTAGACAACATCAAGTCCAACCCCCCTGCCAGAGCAGGGTCACCCAGGGCAGGTCACACAGGAACAGATCCAGGTGGGTCTGGAAAGTCTCCAGAGAAGGAGATTCCACAGCCTCTCTGGGCAGCCTGTTCCAGTTTCTCCTCCTGTTGAGGTGGAACTTCCTATGTTCACCTTGCTACCATCGCCTCTTGTCCTATCCCAGGGCAGCACTGACAAGAGCCTGGCCCCTTCTACTTGCCCCCCACCCTGCAGAGATTTGTCAACATTCATCAGCTCCCCTCTCAGGCTTCTCTTCTCCAGGCTGAACAGCCCCAGGGCTCTCAGCCTTTCCTCACCAGAGATGTTCCAGCCCCTTCAGCATCTTTGTAGCCTCCGTTGGACTCTCTCTGGTATTTCCTTGTCCCTCTTGAACTGGGGAGCCCAGAACTGGACACAATACTCCAGGTGATGTCTCACTAGTGCAGAGTAGAAGGGAAGGAGAACCTGCCTTGACCTGCTGGCCACACTCTTCTTTATGGACCCAGGAGGCCATTGGTATGTACTTGAGCTATGGGCAAGTAATCCTTAGTCAGGTGGTTACTGACAATTAAGGATATCATAAAATACTCACCAAAGAAGTCACCCATGCAATGTCATCATTGCAGCTGGTAATTCCTGGTCCTCATGGAAATCACTGCAGTCCCACAGATGCAAGAGAGAGGACAAGAGGCCCTATGACCATGCCACTGTTACCTAGTGCCTTGTCTTGTGAGATATTTGGTCACCCAGCCGTACAGGTCTGAATCCTTTCAACTCTTCTGAAATTGGCAAGCAGGTTGAGTGGTCCCTTTTGGTCCTTACACGGAAAGTGAATAGCAATCTAAGCTGCTGTAGATGCAAGCTCAAGGTCACCGATTCTGGATGTGCTGCCCCACAGGAGCCCAAAGGCTTGGTCTCCATTGCCTTTATGGACAAACACAGAAGGTTCCAAACTGTTTGTGCACTTTATTTTCCAGAGCCGATACACTGGAACAATTCCAACACCATGTTCAGCTCAAAGCCATTGGATGGACGAAAGAACAGTACATTCTTTCTCAGTGGCCAGACACAGAATGTGTCCTTCAGGTCCCAACAGGAATATCTGACAGCTAAATGACATGTGAGGCTGGGAGGACACTACCTGAAGGCAGAAAGTTAAACCTTCAGTTAACCAGAGTTGCTTTCCCTTGATTAGATTTTGAAGAACTGTGATTTGTCTCCCTCTGCTTACTTGCCTGGGCGTGACCAGCCCTGTGCTGCTAGCTCAGCTCTTCTGGTTAAATGCTTCAGCTCCTACAGTGCTTGGAGTTTGTACTGTAGAATGCAGTAAAAGGCATGATTCATGGTGTAATCAAAAACAAACAAACAAACACAACCAAGAAAAAAGCCAAAACAACCAACCCACAACCAAATAAAACCCCCCAAAACGCAACACGAAATGTATATAAAATGTGACTGTTTGTAAAAGTAGAATTCACATTTCCAAGTACTTTTATGAAGAAGTGTTTATCCTTCCATAAAAGAGAGGTGCTAGATGGGTGTACAACGAGCTCTCCATTATCCACAAGCAGTTTATCCAGGTTGTGGATAAATTGTGCTGCAGAGAGCCTGACTTTGCTGTCTCTGTGCAGGAGAGTCCATCTGCACTGCAGGAGAGTCCATCTGCACTCCTGCACTCAAGAACAGAGTTCTAGGATTGAGTCCAAAGCTTTAGTGAACTCTGTGTGGCAACATCTAAGTGTGCCCTGGCTCCAGCAAAATTTATCCTTGTAGTTGCAATGTTGCAAACGTACCTTGGGTTGCACATTAGCTAATACACCCTCTTGGAGCAGAGTGCAGAAATACCTAAGAGATTGTGCAAACAGCAGGTCCTATCTGGCAAAGCCAGGGCTGAATTAGAGCTAAACTTAAGCTGACTCTATCTGGAGTCCATCACAAAGCTGACCAGTCTTCACTTTCAATATATTCAACGTGCTAAAAGATATACAGGCTGTGTCTAAACTGTGTTCTTGGGGGTGACTCTCGGATTCCAGCTCTGGATGGCTCCCAGGGTTTGTCCCAAGTACCTATTGAGTTGAAACCTGGAAATGCAGCCATCCTTTTCTCCCTCTTTTCTCTTCCTCTGTGCAAGACAATGCTCTACTCCCCAGGTGAAGTCCCGTCACAACTCAAAATACTCTTGTTGCTTTTCCTGTGACACCACAGCAATTAAAACTACGCTAGACACAGTGCTTTTGAAACGTGGATAGTTCTCTGGAAGTCAGCTGCTGCTGTCATGGTCTGTAAACCACCATCCAGTGCAAGCATCCCCCATCACCGCCAGCACGGTCCAGCATATACCACCATGAGGTCTGTGACATTGGCCAAGTCCACGAATGCATGAGTTTGCTAAAGCTGAAAACATTCATGTTTATCCAGCTGCCTTAACTTAGAATTTTTCCACCTTTTCTGCTTAAATTCTATCTTTATATGGTAATGAAGGAAATGAATACGTCATGAAAACCTCAGAGGGGAAAAAGCCATAGATGAGTCACTGAAAATATTGATAAGATCGCTGATATGGAGCTGATCCATAGCTTCCAGCCTTCCTGTTTTTCTGTGCCCACTCCTCTTGCAGCTTCTTAGCCCCAGCTATGCCCCTCCTCGGTGTTCAGAGGGGGACCAGAAGGTTTTCTTCACTTCCCCGTAGCGAGGACATATGCCAGAGCCGCAGAGTCCCTTCCTCACCGTGCCAGGATGTCACAAAGTCTTTAGCACCTACAACGATCCCTGACAATCCTCAGAGCTACTTACAGCAGCCACCAAAATGTCTTATCACACCCCTGTCTCGGTGACAAATTAAAACTACAATTTGATTATTAACATCTTTCCAGCTAAAGGGCTGGACCTCGCTTCCCCTGCCATTGATGGCAAAACTGGATTTGACTTCAGTGGCAGCAGATCTGGCCTTGGGGTATATTTAGAGAAATTAAGTAGCAGCTATTTTCCCAGTGTTTATTTTACATTTCAGGTTGAGACATTTGCAAGTGTGGTTTCTGCTGGACTTTGTATAGCTGGGACTGTGACTAACGATAATAACAGGCGAAGTCGTGACTTTATCCCAGCCCCGGAACAAGAGGCCACCCTGTCCCCAGAGTCATGCAGAAGGCACACGGTGACTCACACCCTCGTAATCCCTCTGCTGGCTTTCCCCTCACTCCACGGGAAAGGAACGTTTTTCCCCCTTCTATACTTGGCTCTGGCCATGCTGGTCCCATAGCTGTGCCACGTGATGAGGGTGCGACTGCACTGAAGCCCTCAGGTCAGAGGTTCAGCACCCAAGGGAAGGTAAGCACTGGTAGGTAGTGGGCAATTGGGCTCTGTTTTATTCTGCCTGGAGCACAAACCAAATGTGCTTTTTGGTGGAAGGCATCGTGCTGGGGTAAGGGCTCCATCCTGCCACATCCTCTAGCACAGCTCCCTACAGAACACAGTGACTCCAAGCTCTGCTGTGGTTTCCCTGCACCCCCGTCTTTCCCATGGGATGGGGTAAGTTCAGTGCATTGGTAAACTGCCTACACAAGGTGTCACTGGGCCGCTCTTCTGTGGCAGTCTGACACATCGCCTTTAATCCTTCATTAATTAAGTGATCTTCCTTGTAGAGGTAGTATCCTCTGGTGATGCTGTCCAATGGATCCCAGCAAGTGCATGTCTTGGCTTCTTGTGGGATTGCTGCCCTGGAGCATTCAAGCAGCAGCAATCTGGAGGCTATCTAAGTGTGGAGTTTCCTTGTCTGGAGACTTCCAAGCCCTGTCTGGATGCATTTCTGAGTGATCTGCCCAGTTTTGTCCTCCTCTGTCAGGGGGGGTTGGGCTTGATGATCTTCAGAGGTCCCTTCCAACCCCTACCATGCTGTGATTCTGTGATTAGTGATGGTGAGAAGCCTGGAAAACCCCTGGATAGTTTGAAAGCTTCTGTTAAAGCAACCTGGTTGTGCTATCCCTCCAAATGCACCTGAACTTAGTTATGGTTCTCTGGACAACAGATACAATGAAATTTCTTGGACACTTCTCTCTTCCAAGCAAGGAGATGGTAGTGGTGCTTCCTTCATGCCTTCCACTGCTCATCATTCTCATCTCTCTCTGGTCACATATTTAGGGAATTGCCTTTGCCAGTCATGTGATTCCTTCCAAAGCTCTGAGATGTCTCTACTAATGGACAGCTAGATTTGAGGGGCACCTGTATTTTGCTTAAAGTTCCATTTTTTCTCACCAAAAAGTGCATGGGTTCATGAAGTCTCGAAGGGACAGCCACATGCAGGTCTTTTGCCAGGCAAACTTGTGCTTCAAGAAGGCACAAACACTTTGAGATCAGCTCCTCTCATGGCTGAAGATCAGTCAAGATTGGAGCCAAATCTAATCAAAGATGATGTGGATTTGGGGGTAATGTTCAGCTTGTGGTGCCCCGAGGTAAAAATTGTGACTGTTTTGACCATTTTGGTTTAGATTCTTAGAATTCCTGCTTACGCTAAGCTCTCGCCATAGCATCAAATGAAATGATACCTCTACTCTTGCTGGTCAGCTAGAAAATATAACTGGTCAGACAGAGGATGCCTGTCCCATGCAAGCCCAGCAGTGCCTGCTGTGATGTGCATGTACCTGAGGTAGCTACATAGCCCTGAAACTCTGGTGCAGTTCGACCTCCACAAGCAAGAAGCAAAAGCAGCCCTTCCATGGCAAGCACACCCCTCGCCGCCTACTTACACCCGCAGCCAAGTGGGCAAAGCTACCCCAGGCAGCCCCACTCTTTACATCAACACCGAGAAATCCGCATGGTTCGTGTATTTGTGATCTGTGCTGGTTTCAGTACGAAGGGTTCACCCGCTAGCACAGGACACTGTCATCTTTCCTCAGCCACACCACCCAGGTCCTTCACGCCCGTCGCTGGCTTCCCACGCGGTTTCAGCTCAGCCTCTGAAGCAAAGCTTGCTATGTTTAACTATGCAAGGTTATACTTGAATCTTCTCCTCCCAAAGAGGTAACAATGCACGTATTTGGGAAAATACTTCTAATTCAAATTCTTAGCTAATTCCATGTAGTGGATCATGCCAACATACTTTGAAAGTCCTTAAAGGCTGCTTAGATGGGAATTGATTGGGGGATCAGGCTTGTGTTGGCACCTTGAGTAGGTGAAGGTTTTTTTTCCGTCCAGAACATGTGAGTGTGTAGCCTGTCAGAACTGGGATTGGACCGCAAGTAAAAAATCCCCAAGGTTTGTGGTTAACTCTCACAGAAAGCCAGTGGTGCCATGTAATTAAATAAATTGTTGGATAAAAAAGAAGTCCCAAATAAATGTCCCTGAGGTCCACAAATCCAAAGTGATTTTGTGTGAAACCCTTTCACCACCCAGGCTCTCTCGTTTGCCTGCTTTGCACTCAGATCTTATCTTCCCCACTGCCTCTGGTCCCCACTGCCCAACAGGAGCTGTGGAGGACAGCTCTGGTGAGGGCAACTGGTGGAGGGGCTGGGGCTCCACAGCAGTGCTGGTGCCGGGAGACTCGCCTCAGCTCTGCTGCTGAGGGCAGTGTTGGCTCGGGCACATCTTATCTTCTTTCGGAGATCCTTCTCCCCAGTACATAAACAAATTTGTTTTTGTTTAAAGACTTTCCCACACGAGTGTCTGCCAAGTTCAGAGGACTGCTCTTTGAGATTGATCTTGAAGTTTTTGGAACGGGAGATGAGATTATATAATAAATTCGGTTCGTCTCAGTGAGGCGGCTGGGAGATGCTGTTTCAGATTGCAACGTAACGGCCAAAGGATTCAGAAAAACAAAAGAATCCACAGAGTGTAAGTGGGGAAAGAGTTCAGTTTTCAACATAGTAAGTCTAATTTAGAAACAGATTCACAGAGGAATCACCTTCACACAAGAGGATGGATGAAACATTCTCAAGCCAGTAAACCTGCATAGATTATTTTCTCTTAGAGTAAGCAGTGTGCCTTTCTTTAATACACAGCTTGTTGTATGCCTACGTTATATTTGTGTTATATCTGTATTATGGTAGATCTATGGTAGATCTATGTTATGTTACATCTATGTTACCTCTGTGTTATGTTATACCTGTGTTATGGTGTATCTATGTTAAATGTATGTTATATCTGTGTTACATTACAGCTATGTTATCTAGTTGTACAGCTTTTTGTGTATCTCTGATACAGTGTTTTTCACATAATAGTCAGCTGGTGATAGAGAGAAGTACCACTGGTCTTACATCTGCAATTCCCTTTGTCACGTAGCCAGGTGTCCTGATACTTGTCCAGTTCAGGTTTTGCTATTCTAAATAACAAAAGACCTCAGATGCAACCATTAGAAAGAGAAATGCAAGAGAAAGATTCCTTTGTCCTCTTGAAACTTTTCTATGTCCACATGGTGCCGGACTTTTTGAATTTAGGTCAGTAATGCAAAATTTTCAGAGATATTGAAGTTTAAAAGCACCGTGCAGCTGAGGAGCTGGTCTGGCACTGGGACCACACAGAGGCAGGCCAGCTGGGTGCTGGTGGGGCTGGCTTCCCACCATGGGGTCTCTCGATGAGTTTGGTGGAATTGATGCCAGTATCTTTTCAGTTGTGCCCTGTGATAGGACAAGAGGCAATGGTCACAAGGTGAAACACAGGGAGTTCCACCTCAACATGAGGAGAAACTTCTTCCCTGTGAGAGTGACAGAGCCTGGCCCAGGCTGCCCAGAGAGGCTGTGGAGTCTCCTGCTCTGGAGACTTTCCAGACCCACCTGGATCTGTTCCTGTGTGGCTGCCCTGGGGGACCCTGCTCTGGCAGGGGGGTAGGACTCAATGATCTCCAGAGGCCCCTTCCAACCCCCTACCATTCCTTGATTCTATGATGCCATCTGATGAACTGATGTTTTCCCATGGAAACGCTGATGGCAGCAGGACTGAAACAGAAGGAAGAGCTGTCAGACCAGGGAAAGGGAATTGCTCGTGTATTCACCATCTCTCACCCTCCTGAGTAATGTTTCTGATGGCCAGTGAAGGCAGGTGTTGGTCTGCAGTGGGAGGAACTGTGACAAAATGTGCACCAAATCTGAAATATTTCTTGTGTATCCTCCTGTCTCCTTTATGCTGCTTTAATGTTTCTCCCATAACCAGTTTGTCCTCTTGTCTGTAAGCACACAGAAAATTATTATAGCAGCAGGAGTGGTGGAAGGGGGGGTTCAGTCTTAGGAATTAGTCCTCTATAAATAAGTATAATTTAAAAATATCATAATCATTATAGTACCATCTAAGAAGCCCACGGGAAAATAAATTCATCATATAGTTTGAGAATTTAATAAACTGTATTTGTGTACTGAACAGGCAACCACATCATTTTCACTGTTGCCTCATAGTTAGTTCTTAAAATAGCACTTGATTCTGACTACAGAAACTGTAGAGACTCTCGGGAGGTGAAAGATCTTCCAAAACCAATTTAAGGACCATATAATAAGTGGTATTTGTCAAATGTGTGGTTCGAGTTTTTAGAGATAATTTCAAGTTTTCTCCTCTTTCCTAAACAATTGAGCTTGTTTTCATTTATGGAAGATCTTTAATTCTTACTGCTGGTCCAGGCTTGAAAGTGTTCAGTGTATGTTTCTTTAATTACTTTTTTTTTTCCCTGTAATTTTATAAATTTTCCATATAAAACTAAAAAAAGCATCTGTATTCTGAAAGATAAAAATGAAGACATGGTCATTATATGAAACTCCCATTTACTATGGTTTCCCTTAGTGGAAGAAGTGGTTTGAAGGGAATGTGACAGTGACACCTGCCCTTTTTATCTACAAAAGACAAAAAAAATATATTCATTGTGCAAGGTGAACAGAAAGGTGTTTGGCATTTTCTGGCCACTGGTGCTAGTAAATGAAAAGCTGGAGATGAGCCAGCAATGTGCAATGGCAGCCCAGGAGGCCAATCCCATCCTGGGCTGCAGCAAAAGAAGCGTGGGCAGCAGATGGAGAGGGGATCCTGCCCCTCTGCTCTGCCCTGGTCAGACCTCACCTGGCGTGCTGTGTCCAGCTCTGCAGCCCCCAG
>JANHGN010019943.1:0-10223 GCA_024605025.1 Megaceryle maxima
AGCTGCTGACTGCAGCCAGGGCAGTGAGTTAGAAGAACTGAGCTGAAAAGTCAAATCACTGACTGGAATTAGTTCTGTCCTCACTCAAACCACGACAGACAGGAAGCATTTTGGGTGTTGCTGCCAGGAGATCGTTGCTTTTGTGATTTTTTTTTTTTTTTTTTTAGCCCTACTCTGCTGCCTTTTTGGGTAAGCTGTGGGTCACTTAGGGGTGGGTTTGTTCCCAACTCTCGCTATTCTCTCCTTTGACCTTTTTGGCAGCTCTGTGAGTGTTAAAACGTCCTCAGCAAGAGGCTTCTGGCCTCGTGAAATGCAAACGTCCCAGGGAGGGGAGAGAAGGGGCTGAGGCATGACAGCCCTGCCTCCAGGCTCCTCAGTCTTGGCCTCAAGCCTCTGTTGTCGTAATCCTACCCTGATCCATCTCCTTCCGCGTGGGTCTGACTTCAGGAACCCTCCAGTTTGACCAGATCAAACTGGGAGGCAGGTTTCTCCCATCATCTGAGCCAAGAGGTGGTGAAGTCAGTTGCCCTTGCCTATATCAGAAGACTTCACCACTACCAGCACATGATTTTGGGGCTGCTTTGGAGACTGGAAATAAATCAAACCTTGAAGATGGTCCAGACAACTGTGGAGCAGGTCTTGTTCCCGGAGCCCTGGTGTGGAAGAGCTGGATGGTGCCACAGTGCAACCCCACATCAGGGGTGAGGTCTCCTGTGAAGTCCTTGTGGCTTTTCCTGGTGTGTTTATCTCTCGTTCATATGAGTTCACCAAACCATAACTGGGCTGTGATTTAGCATCAGGTCTTGAGGGAAGCTTATCCCAGCAACATGTAATAGCCTAATAAAATCATAACCCCTTCGCTTTCGCCTGTTGAAATGACTCATTTAAATTCTCCTGCTGGAGATAGGAGGCTCTAGAAGATGATAGAATCCCAGAGGGGTTTGGGTGACAAGGGACTTTTCCAGGCCAGCTAGTCCAACCCCTCTGCACTGAGCAGGGACGTCTGCAACCAGAGCAGGTATAAGTAGGGTAAGTAAGATGTGCACGGGGAGGGAATATTGAGTAATGAACCCACAGCTGTAATTGGGTGGGGACAATGTATCTTCCCTTTCAGATCTGAGGAAGTGGTTTCATCTGCCTGAAGAATTGTTTTTCTCCCCGCCGTGAGCTGCGGCGGTTGCTCGGGCAGAAGGCAGCGCTTGCCTGGGTAGAGGCAGGTGAAGAATTCAGCTCCTTGAATCCTGTGCAAGTTGTAGGATATATAAACTGCTCAAGTATTGATCCCGTTTCCATATTTTTTTTGGGGAAAAAAAAAAGATAAAGCTTCTTTCTCAAAAGCTTCAGTGTTTCTGGTCTCATGGTCTCCTCTGGTGCTTCATGAAGTGGGCAGGTATCTTTCCCCTGAACCCCAGCCTGAAAGTCAGTGGTGCTTCTCTCAGATTCCTCCATGTCCATGTGATATTGCTGTTACAGATACCTCTGTATGCAATCCTGGAGGCTCCTCCCTTTCTGTTAGGTGGAAATTGAGGTCCAGCAGGTTGGTGCATTATCCTGCCCTTCTGTGAGCAAGGAAGTGAGAGGGAAGCAGAGAAAAACCATCCATGTTCCTATAACTAAGGTTAACCCTTTTCCCTCCAGCCAGCCCCTTTTTCCCTCCAGCCAGCCCCCTTTTCCCTCCAGCCATCCCCCTTCCCCTATAGCCAACTCCTTCCCCAATAGCCAACCCCCTTCTATAGCCAAAATCCTTTCCTCTATGGTCAAACCTCCTCCCTCTATAGCCAACCCTCCCTTTCCCCTGTAGCCAAACCTCTCCCCCCTATAGCCAAACCCTTTTCCTCTGTAGCCAAACCTCTTTCCCTTATGGCCAACCCTCCCTTCTCCTTTAGCCAACCCCTTCCCCTGTGGCCAAAGCTCCTTCCCCTATAGCCAAACCCCCCTTCCCTGTAGCCAATCCCCCTTCCCCTATAGCCAACCCCCTTTTCCTGTGTGGCTGTAGAGCAGCCGTGTCCATCTCCTCCCATCCCACCGGAGCCAGGGAAGCAGCAGCCAGCCGTGCGAGGGATTATTATATTTGATCAGGCTTGGAAATGGGCTGTAGCTGAAGCCCTTGGTGTTTACTGGGCCATTAAACATTTATTAGCCTCTCTCCCAGCGTGTTGGTAGCACTGTAAATAAAAGCTGCGATGGAAGGGGACGAGCGGGGTCAGCAGTTGCCGTTCTCACCGAGGTTCGTTAAACCGAGAAGCCGGTCGCATAATTTTGGAGAGCTTGGCTGGGGGAAGCGTCAGCCCCGGTGTCTTGGGGAGCAGGGGCAGAGGAACGGGCAGACCAGAGCTCTTCTTTATCGCCAGGAAATGCCAAAATCATAGGAAGAGGGAGAATTTGAACAAGGAGGAATAAAGATTAGGGCCTGGGTTAAGAGCGAGTTTATCCCTGCCCTTCTGAACAAAAACCCCTTGCCACCCGTGAATCAGATCTGGGGTCTGTTGGGTTGAAGGACATTTCACAGCTCGAGACCCGACCTTCCCCCCGGCCGCCCCCCGTGCTCGGCCACGCACGCCGCGGCCGTGGGTTTCGCTCGGCATGGCCAAGTCAGGCTTTTATTTCCCTCTCCCCCCCTCCGCGCCAAGCTTGAGCAGGGAGAGGAAGAAGCCGAGACGTGGCTGGTGGGGATTTGGAAGGGGGGCCGTGAAGGGATTACTGTGTGCTGCCGGGAGGCCCCATCCCGGTGACTCGCGCCGCGGGCGATCCCTCTGAAGTCAATGAGATTGTAAAGCGTGTAAATCAGTACGGGATTCGGCATTTCCCTGGAAAACTGGGGGGGATATTTGTTTTATTTGCATATAAATTGCTCCTAATAAGGCTCTCTAGACGTGACCGATCCTTCTCATCGCGCCGCTGCTTCTCGCAGCCTCAAAGTCTCTCTTGCTCTCCTCATTTGGAAGAATTCTTTACCAGAAACCCAAGAAATAAATAAATGCCTTGCATGGGAATTCCCGGCTGGCACTGGGCTGCAAAGCGCTGCTGGGAATGACTCAGGTGGGAGCGTGTCCTCCTGCGCCTGGGACCTGCGGTGTGAGCAGAGAAAGGAGACGGGCTCCTTTTCACACTTTCTCATTTTGAGGGCTTGACGTGTTTCTGTTCCATCATTGAGATGTCATCAGGCTGAGGGCTAATTAGGAGCCTGGTTTGCTCCAAAGCCAGATTGGGGATCCACGTTGCCTTGAGGAAACTTGGGTTATTTGGTGGGGAATGCAAAGTGGTGGAGTGGGTGTCTGGGGAACGTTGCTGCACCAGGAGGGAGATGATGCTCTGCTGCTTCTTCTCTGTGTCTGCAGAACGTGTCTCCTTTCTGCAGCAACTTTTAATAAATACACTGATCATCCCATTTATCCAAGCGTAGAATCATGGAATGGTTTGGGTTGGAAGGGACCTTAAAGATCATCTCTCTCCTACCCCTCTGCCATGGGCAGGGACACCTCCCACTAGACCAGGTTGCTCAAAGCCCCGTCCAGCCTGGTCTTGAACACTTCCAGGGAGGTCACACTCACAACTTCTCTGAGCAACTTATTCCAGTGTCTCACCACTCATAATGAAGAATTTCTTCCTTCTCTCCAGTCCAAATCTCCCTTTTTTAGTTTAAAATCATCACCCCTCATCCAATCACTACATGCCCTTGTAAGAAATCCCTCCCCATCTTTCCTGTAGGTCCACTGAAGCACTGAAAGGCCACCAGAAGGGCTCCCTAGAGCTTTCTCTTCTCCAGGCTGAAGACCCCCAACTCTCTCAGTTTGTCTCCACATCATTGTTGTGGCCTCCTGTGGACTCGCTCCAAATGCAAATATAAAAGCTGTTGTTGTGATACTTTGAGTAGGAGCTGGGATACTGGTTCTTTCAGTGGTGCTCTGCAGCCTGCAAGTCTCTGTCAGCTACTCTGAGATGTTCAGGGACAAACCTGGGAGCTGCTGTTGGAGCTCTCAGGCATCAGTTCTGCTGCCTGGGTGCTGGTGGGTGATTTGGGTGCTGTACCCAGCAGCTTGGTCTGTGCGTGCGGGAGCTTTAATGCTCTAAGAAAGCATTATGCCAAAGAGCATCACTGGCTGCAGTTGAGGAGGCTGTTGAATTTTGCCAGGGTGTTCTGTCAGCAGAGGTGGTTTTAGCTCTTGGAGACTTGCCTTACTGTATAAAAATGTCTCTTGACTGTTTATCGTAGAATACCAGGTTGGAAGGGACCTCAAGGATCATCTGGTCCAACTTTTCTTGGGAAAAGCCTGGTCTAGACAAGATGATCCAACTGAATCTTAAAAGCATCCAATGCTGGGGACTCCACCACTTTTTTTTGGGAGGGGATTATTCCAATGATTGTTCTTGTGAAAAATTTTCCTCTTGCATTGTGCAGTGTGTGGAAAATGGGACAAGCTTTGGTTGAAACTGAAATCTAAACCTGGAAGGAGTCCTCCAGAATGTGGCTGAGAAATATATGTAACTGCAGAACTGAGAAGATAACGAGGTCCCATTAAGCTGGTTGCCAAGGCAATAATTCACTCATCTCTCCCCCAGCTTGATGAAATACTGTCTTCTTCTCCTCCATACTGACATACCCCCAACTCCCAAAGAGCCACCTGCCTGCTCCAGTAGACAGTCTGATAAATTCCACCTCAGACCCACTTTCATGAGCAGAGCATAGCTTTGAAGACACCTTCCCCTGTGTCAGGCCTGCAGAAGGGTTTGTACACATGAAAGGCTTGTCCCCTTCTTCCACTGATGCTGCCTGACCTAACAAATGTGCTCCTGCCCAGAAACCCTGCCTTCTCCAGAGAAGGGAAACTAAGGGTGTTTCTAAGGCAGCAGTCGAGATTTGTATGTAAAATAAATCACAGAATCACAGAATGGGTTGGGATGGAAGGGACCTTAAAGATCATCTTGTTCCAACCCCCCTGCCATGGGCAGAGACACCTCCCACTAGAGCAGGTTTCGTAGAGCCCCATCCAGCCTGGTCTTGAACACATCCAGGGATGGGGCATCCACAGCTTCCCTGGGAAACCTGCACTAGGGTCTCACCACCCTCATGGTGGAGAATTTCTTCCTAGTATCTAATCTAAGCCTACCCTCTTTTAGTTTAAAACCATCATCCCTTGTCCTATCACAACAGACTGTGATAAGAAGTCCCTCCACAGCTTTCCTGTAGTCTCCCTTTAAGTACAGAAAAGCCACCAGAAGGTCTCCCTGGAGCCTTCTCTTCTCCAGGCTGAACACCCCCAGCTCTCTCAGCCTGGCCTCCCATCAGAGGGGCTCCAGCCCTTGGATCATCTTTGTAACCTTCTCTGGACCTGCTCTGACAGGTCCATGTCTTTCCTGTGTTGGGGGCCCCAGAGCTGAACACAGTCCTCCATTCCTGAGGCAGAGTAGAAGGAGGTGTTTGCAGCTTTAACCCAGGTGATGTTTGGTCCTTGTTCTGTCTGCAAATCAGAAGAGTTTAGGGGTTTTTTTTTTGTTCATTCAGACTCCTGACATATTAGCAGACTGTGCAGCCCTGTGTTACTCTCTGAATGTACTGAGCTATGGTCTTCAGCCTTCTTCTCAACCACCTCCATGCCTTCTGCAGGCTGGTGGACCTCCACCTGTACTTGTAATACTTTCATAAACTTACTTTATATGGAGAGTACGTGAGCTGGGATAATCTCAGTTAAATGGGACAGTCCCAGTCACCCACAACAAAACCTCTTTATGGTTTGACTCAGTGATCTGAAAGGTCTTTTCCAACCTAAACAACGCTATGATTCTAAAATCTGGGGTAGTAAAAAGGGGATTTTCTTCATATGGGTGTGAAACAACTCGCTCATCTTGGCTCAAGCCATCAACTGGGGGTTTCTCTCTTACAGGGCGCATCGAGAATACTCATCAGCCTTAATAAGGATTGACTGTGTACTACCCATCGTCGTCCCGCTTTGATAGTACATCGGAGAAAGCTTCGACCGTCACGTCGGGGAGGTGGAAAGTTGAATGAACGTCCTTGTTAAGGTACAGTAGACACATAAATGTGATATTTTGGGTGTGAAACTGGTGCTGTTGGAGCCCATGCAGGAGAATGGCTGCCTTCAGAGGTGTCTGGTGTTCAATTTTCCTGTGAATTCAGTCTTACATCTACGTGGTGAACCTGCACTCTCCCATCATCCCCCTGTTTGGTCTTAATGAGCGTGGTCTTTGTAGACTGGGGAGTTGCCTTTGTTTTGATGCAAACATTCACAAATCCAGTATTTTTTCTTTATTTTCTTGAAAGAATCGTTCATTTGTGAAACTTTCTGTTTGGATTGTGAGGCATGAAGAGTTTGGGTATTGATGGCCCACAGTTGTGAAGAGGGCTTCTCTTATGGCTTTGCTTTTATCTGGGTTATACAAATGTGTACTAGCCTGAAGGACACTGACCTCTGCTACTACCTTGGCACAGATGGACACAGAATTATGTCATGAGTCATTTATTAAGGAAGTGGAAAGAAAAAACCCAGAGTCTTTTGGGGGAAAGGAAGGTCACGGAGTAAGAAAGGAAATTATGGAGTAAGAAGGGAGGTTATGGAGTAAGAAGGGAAGTTATGGAGTAAGAAGAGAGGTTATGGAGAAAGAAGAAAGGTTATGGAATAAGAAGGAAGGTTATGGAGAAAGAAGGAAGGTTGTGGAGAAAGAAGGAAAGTTTTGGACTAAGAAGGGAGATTATAGAGTAAGAAGGGACATTACTCAGGACATTAGTGAATTCAAACCCAGCATCCAGCAGGGAATTTGTGGGGAGTTGTTCTGGTTGAAGTTCTTCCTGTGGTTTGACTTGAGGAAAAGATTGATGAATGCTTTAAAAAAAAAAAAAAAATTAAAAGAAGAAAATCTTACTGTAAGTTTTCTTGCTTGATATTTCCAAGGATTCATTCCAGCCAAAATGGGTTTGATGCTGGGGTGGCATTGCTAGAGGAGTAAATTGAGACTTGCATGTGATTTTTATAAACGAGGTCTTTTTTTAAAGCATCTCTTGTTGCTGTGGTTTTCACAGATTCACCCCGTCTGGAGATGAAATTTGTGGATGTGGTTTGGTATTTCCGTGCAGTTCTGCACGGAGGGTCCTGCTGACACTGTGCCCTTCACAACCTTGACCGATTTATGGTTTCATATAAAAATTCTTTCAACTCTTTGCAAAGCTGGTGTGTTACCTCCGTGCCAAACTGAAGTCAGTCGTGACTTTTACAGATGACTAGATGCTTCCCTTTGAGTTTGTGTGATACTTCATGATGGGTTTCACCTCTGTTACTCTCTGCGGATGGATTTAAGCGTGTGTTAACCGGGGGATTTTCACCGTCTGTTTTGCTACCTGTATTTTATTTTTTTTAGTCTGCTTGACTTGCTTTTTGATTTGGGGACAACTCCTGTTGAGGTCAACAGCTGAATTTATCCCACTAATTGGCCAGCTCTCCTTCAAGAAGAGCTTTGTCTTTGGTGTGTCCTTTCTCCATAACTGATCTCAGAAAAGTATTAAGTTAAATGAGAGTGAAGTCAGAGATAAAAAAGACCGATAACAGCCTAAACTCCATTTTTTATTCCAGTTTCATTTGTGTAAGAAAAACCTTTTTAGAGAAGCAAAAGTTGCCATGAAGAAAGGCTGAGGGAGTTGGGGGGGTTCAGCCTGGAGAAGAGAAGGCTTTAGGGAGACCTTCTGGGGGCCTTGCAGGACTTCAAGGGGTCTGTCAGAAAGCTGGGGACAGACTTTTGAGCAGGCCCTTTTGGGACAGGACAAGGGGGGATGGTTTGAAACTAAAAGAGGGAGCTTTAGACTAGAGAGAAGGAGGACATTTTTGATGGTGAGGTTGGTGAGAGCCTGGCCCAGGCTGCCCAGAGAGGTGGTGGCTGCCCCATCCCTGGCACCATCCCAGGTGAGGTTGGCTGGGGCTCTGAGCACCCTGCTCTAGGTGCAGATGGCCCTGCTCAGTGCAGGGGGTTGGACTGGATGACCTCTAAAGGTCCCTTCCAACCTCATTTTGTGGTTCTGTGATTCTCTTGTAAGAAGAGTGGCCATAGGCTGATGTTTCACTGTGGCTAGTGCTGTCTGATGCCACTGGCCAGTGTAAATGGTCCCAAGAAAAATTGTTTGCATGAGAGTGGTTGGTCTTGAATGATGAAGCTAGATGTGGATGCAACTCTCAAAAATAATCCAACAGCTCTTCCCTTCCACAGCAGAGTCTGTTTGGAGTAAGACAACGAGGTCCACAGCTGAGGTTGTGGGACTTGTTCTGCTCTTTCAGGTTGTATGGGCGAGGTGCAGCACTGGATGCTGGGGTGCTGGAGGTGTCCGTCATACTGTGAGACTCTCTACTCTTGTGGCCTACTGGAAAGGCATTTTGGGCTGAGTGTTTTTGCTCTGTAAAACTGGGGCTATGAAATAGCCAACATTCACTGGAAGGGCTTGAGCACCCTTTTATGCTTTCATGGGTGGCTTTTTAAAGTGTTTCATTATACCTCACGTTACTGACCCACGTCACAGGTCCAAAGCATTCAGGTTTGGATTAGGGGGGAGAAAACCAGTGCATGAAGTCTGTACAAAGCTGTCCACTCAGATGTATCACTAGATTTCTGGGCTTTGTTTTCACTGGTCACATTCACTTGTCACAAGTGACTGTCCTCTTTTTGTCAGCCGTTTCAGTGAGGTCACATTAATTCTAGCTCCAACTTAGCACGGGGCAGAATGCCAGCAGACCAGGGTGCTTGCATTTGCTGGATACAGGTAAGGAGACTTTGAAGTGTAGATCTGAAACCTCCATTACATCCTAGAAGGTGCTCCATGGGTAGTTGGAAACCTTGGGATCACGGAAAGCGTAATGCTTCCAGGTCTGGTGGCACCTCTGAACAGGGGTTATGGTGGCCTCAAAGCCAAACTGGCTGAACTGAAATCCCCACGTTACTGGAGGCGGGGAGGAAGGACACTAGCAAACACTTCCCACCTTCCCAAAGAGCAGGACTGGGAATCAGAATCATAGAGTGCTCTGGGTTGGAAGAGACATTTCAAGGTCATCCAACCCCCCTTCACTGAGCAGGGCCATCTGCAACTAGAGCAGGTTGCTCAGAGCCCTGGCCAACCTGACCGTGATTCCTGCCTTTCCTTGCCAGGGCTGACTGCATTAGTACCTGATCTTCTAAGGGCTTTGGGATCTGTCCCAGCTTACCCTGCTGCATAGGACAGTTTCACTGAGCCACCATTGCATTAGCCCAAGTTTTTCCACCATCATTATTTTAAAGATCCCAGCAGGTTTACAAGAAGCGTGGTCGTGCCCCAGATGATGCTGAAAACCTACAATGAGAACAAGGGAGGGCTCATCTTCTCTCTGAGCCTTAGGCCACCAGGCTTGCTTTGGGTTTGCATCAGCAGCTGTGTGTAGAGAAATCAAGGTCATTGTCCTAATCTGTGATGCTGCAGAGGATGTGGCACAGGGGGTGGCTTCAGATGAAAATCAGCATTGAAAACCTGCTGAGGAGCCACCACCATGCACAGCGGCTCTGCTCCCAGCAGTGGTGTTTTTGGGATTGCTGCCAAAAGACGTGGCTTGGAAACTCTTCCATGTGTGGTGTGAGCAGCAGGACGGGAGGTCTTGATCTGAACTCAAGATGATAAAACCACTGAGGTTTTGGCAGGAGCTGTGTGTTTGGATGCCTTGTTCTTGGCCTTCCTTGCTTGGGTGTAGAGGTGAACCTATCAGAAACTTCCATCTGACCTCGCAGCAAGCTGAGTTTTCCACTCAATGAGAATGTTTTGGGGGAGTGAAACAACTATTTTTTTGGATGAAATCCTCCAACCCATTGTCTACTCCCAGTCTACTTTTCTGAACCAAACTAGTGCTGAACCTACTCTGCGGGGTCATTCATTTTGTTTGGAGTTGATGTTCTTCCATGTCTGCCCTCCCTGACACGTAGATTGCTGCTTGTGTTACCTCTTGGCACCTAAGAGACAATAGTAGTGTAGGTCACCTGCCTGTCTGACACCAAGACCCTCAGTTAACTA
The DNA here is from genome assembly GCA_024605025.1 of Megaceryle maxima. Lineage (NCBI taxonomy): Eukaryota > Metazoa > Chordata > Aves > Coraciiformes > Cerylidae > Megaceryle > Megaceryle maxima. Next base: position 10,031 of record JANHGN010019943.1, read on the forward strand.
AAAACTACCTTTTTCTGCTAAATCTCATTTTGAGCAGAAGGGGAGAGGAAGGAATAGATATATAGAGTAACAGAGGGGGAGGGGATTGTCCCACTCTGCTCTGCTCTGGGGAGACCCCCCTGCAGTGCTGGGGCAGCTCTGGAGTCCTCAGCCCAGCAGAGACAGGGACCTGCTGGAGCGGGGCCAGAGGAGC